>JAUZNJ010029828.1:0-15183 GCA_034780135.1 Jordanella pulchra
ATAAAGCGTCTTAATTTCCACTACAACCTGATCCTGCCTCTGCCTCACCACCCACCAAACAACCGCATCATGACACTAATCCCCCCTTTTTAAACCAATAAAGTACCTACAAAAAATGTTCTTCATTTGTTATGTGTTACTCTCTGAGGTTAGAATAATCCATGACTGAGGAAACAATAAACCATTCAAATGTAACCTGTCTGATGTACTGATTCGATACCTGGATCAGATATCTGCTCCAAAATTTATTTATTAGCTCGATTGGATATTGGAGATCCATTCCAGCGCACTTTACATGGAATTACTATTTCTTTTTTGCTGCTTATTTGTGAATAAATAATACAAAGTACATTTATATCTGTTTAAATTTGTTAGGATACATGTTTTTTTATTCCTTAATTTGTTAAACTCACATGGCAATATTAAGGTTCAATTACTTGACAGTTGAATCGTATCAGTATCGGACCAAAATGCACAGTCCAGGTATCGGTATCAGATTGGATCAGAAAACTGGATCGGTGCACCTCTACTTACAACATCAAGTAAGCTAAGGGATTTCAGAAAGCAAAAAATAAAAGATAAAAACTCAAAGTCATTGAAATCTATGTGGAAAAGTTGACAAATCTATTTACAAAACTTTTAAACGCAGCATTGAAACACAATAGCAGTGACCAGCCCACTAGAACTTTTCAAAGATCAAATAAACAACTCTGCTCTGCAGGACTTGCTCACTATTGATTCAGCAATATGGAAGGAACCCCAAGATTTTTGGGAAAATATTTTGTGGACCAAATAAGACAAAATATGTAATTTTGGAAGGTCTGTACCCTGTTACAGCTGGTGCTGCACAAGGTAAAAAAAAGGAAAAAAAGAATAGAATGAGGTGGCCGTAGTGGTGTGATGTTCCGGGGCTGCTTTGGTCTTTCAGGACCAGTCAAACCTGGTGTAACAGATGGAACCATGAATGTCTACTCATCAGTTTGGGAAATTAAGCTCAAACACACTAAACTTATGCCTCCTCAAAAATAAAAAGATAAATCATTAAAATGTTTAGGAAAATTAAGATTTAAATATAATAGGAATGATGTGGTGATGTGACAAAATGAATAAAAACCTACAGAAAACTCTCAAAAAGGCTAACAGTTAACTTTTTATGTTTTTTTATGTAAAACACTCACTGTAGTCATAATCTTTGCAATATATTTGCATTTATAGTTAAATGGCCCCTAAAAGCTGTCCAAAGAGCTAGTTTAATTTCTGTTCATGAAATATATTGTTATGCAAAAGCTTTATTGCAAATTGTACGGAAAAATTCTAAGTTGTACAAATAAGTAAGATTCAACATTATTTTATACCAATAAATATGCCGAATCTTTAAATAAATATGTCATATTTTCATTTACATCAGCGGTATTGGATTAATCTTTCATTTCTGCTAAAACTGATAAAGGGCACTTGTAAAAACCGCGCTTTCTTGTTATCACCTTAAAAGGACAGAGACAGACAGAAGCTATAGTAGTGAAATGAGTGAGAAAACACTGCTGTGTAGACCTCCAGTTCTGTGGATCACACAGAAAGCGCTGCTGTGACAGGCTGTCTGTGCGCTCTAACTGATGCGTCACACGGATAGGTGCGGTTTGCGCAGCGTAACTCTCTAGACTGTCCGTGTTTGCTGAAGTGACGCGCTGGGAAGCTGAACACTTTCCTGAAGCAGGCAAATAATATTATTTAACTTTTTAGTTCAGCTCCATAATTTCGGGGGTTTATCCATCGAGTGATGGTCTTCGTGTGCCTGAAAGCCAGAGAACTTCAAGGAACAGACCAGGACTGGCAGCTCTGATGTGTTGAGGCTGAAAAGGGTTCGACCTAACACCGCCGGGCACTGACCAGGAGGGGGTTACACAAATCCCAATATGCGCGTAATTGGAGCGCACTGGCGAGGCGTCCCTTGCTCCCCTGTCCGGAAAACATCATTGTCATGATGTTCAATACTTCGGGAATTGAACCCACTTTTACCAAGAAAGAGGATATTTCCGAAGTTATCAATGGCACTCTGTTTCTGTTCAGCAATGTGCCCGTCACCACCGCCAGCAGCCCCACAGCCAAGTGGAACGAGTCATGCGGGGAGCAGCTGCTGGATTTCGGGCGCCCGGAGAAGATCATTATCGGGGTCATGTTGGCGATGATCACGGCGATGACCGTGATGGGAAACACGCTGGTGGTGATTGCGGTGTGCGTGGTGAAGAAACTTAGACAACCTTCAAACTACCTTCTGGTTTCCCTTGCGGTGGCGGACCTGTCAGTGGCCATAGTAGTGATGCCGTTCGTCATAGTGACGGACCTCACCGGCGGCAAGTGGCTTTTCGGAGACTTGTTCTGCAACATCTTCATCGGCATGGATGTAATGTGCTGCACTGCCTCTATCATGACCCTGTGTGTGATCAGCGTCGATAGGTGAGTTCACGAAGTTTGGGCTCATTTGAGGCGGAGAAGCGCTTCATCCCCAACAGGATCAGATTTGGTGCGCTTTTTGCAGGGCCGGATATTGAAAGAGCTGGGCCCCTGGGTATGAGCTAGTTTTGGTTCTCAGTCCATACACATTTATATCACATTTGCCAATTACATTAGAGGTTGATCACAGTAAGTTATGATATTAAAATTTAATTTATTTCTACTAATAATAAACAGATTTATGACACAGAAAATGGATTATATACTGTGTTCATCTAATTTATTTAGATAGATAATCACTGTGCATAGAATATAAAACACAAAATATGAAAAGGGTACATTTCACAGGAATATTATATTGGGGCTGTAGGACGGCAGATTTTTTATATAAAAGTTAGGCTCTAAATTGTCCTTAGGTGTAAATGTGTGTGTATGCGCGGTTATGTGTCTGTATTTCCCTGTTGCTGATTAGCGACCTGCATGGATGTAACCCCCCTTTAACACAAAGATTGCTAGAGATAGGCACTGTGACCCTGATGGATAAAAAGAAGAGGATGGAAGGGGTATTATGTAAATGTACTGAATTTATGTAGCATTTTTAAGTCATACTGATTACTCAAAGTATATAAAATTAGAGCCTTGTTCACCAAATCCAAACACTAATTTTTACACTTGTGCAGAAATAGTTGATGACTTAAGGTTAAGTGACAAGAGGAAGCTGGAGTCAGCACATACCTTTTGGATTGAAATATTACTCTTTCCATCATGGGGAAGACTATTTACATGACAGTGAGAAAGCAGGCAATCATCCAAGCCATTCTAAGTTGTGTACGTAAGAAAACAAGTTTTGTTGAGGGTCTAATTTTGTTAGATATACTCCTGTCTCATGAAACTGCATATAGTGTTTTATAACCTGCTTTTTAAAATAACATCCATAATCCCATTTTGATAATTTTATATATTCAAATGATTTTTTTAGCTATTTTCTTACCTTAGGCATCATGTGGCTGGAGTTGATTCTATTCAAACAAAGTCCTGAAATGTTGGATCCAATTAAAAAAAGAGGTATAGACAAGTTTTACTGACATTTCCATTTTACCTCAACAACAAGCTTATTAAGCTACTCATTTTTGGTTGAATAAGGTCAGTGTTTATTCACATTGGATCGTGATGGCTCTAAAATTGGCTGATTCTCATTTGTTTTTCATAATCTGTCAATTTCTTGGCCTGCTGCGATATTTAACTGGAAGGATTATATGACAAAATGGCCAAATGTTACTAAAGCGAAATAACTTCATGCTTTGTTGAGTTCATGGCAGAAGATGGAAACACCATGAACAACCTGTAAAACTCTGAAGCTTATCAATGGTCGCATAGCTTCAATGTCAGCTTTGTGCCCATACACAGATGTGGCAATGTGGTGTACATCAGTGAAGATGTTCTGTCAAACCAAGGTCTGTATGATTCCGGTCATGATGCTGGAATGGCGGTATGGAGGGCAATGAGGTGCAGACTGCAAGCTATCCCTCTACAGCAAACACCCTCAAATCTGGCCCTTGAGGTCCATTGTCCTGCACATTTTAGATGCATCTCTACTTCGACACCTGAATACCATTGTTAAATTATCTCTTCAGTATGCAGCCAAGTTCTCCTTCTAATGATCTGATTATTTGACTCAGATGTGTTAAAGCACAGACACATCTAAAAGGTGCAGGACACCAGCCCTTGAGGAAGCCTTCTCTACAGCTTGAAATCAAAAATCCCTCTGTTTATTCACAGTTGTCTATCATTCTTATGCACACACCTGCACATGGGTACACACACATACAGAGAAGGTTGCATACACCCCAATGGTACGCAGGTCCACTCAAACCATTGCATTGTTGCGAGCTGTCAGCCAACAAGACTAATTAAGCTCACCACAAGCATGGGATAACTTTAGAATAAAGGAAAAGGAGGTGGATCTGTTTTTTTTTTAATTTTCAAATAACTTTCTTCAGGGAGGACTCATCCATGGCACCTGGATGAAGCTGGCCATGCTATTTTCACTGAGTTTTACAAGGGATAGGGGACAGAGTTGCCGTCTTCAGCTATAACTCAAACTGCAAACTGTTACAGCTCCACTTCGTCCTCCTGTACACCACACACTGTCCTGGAAGTTCTAGGCAGAAACCAGCAAAAATGGCTGCCTCTGTATTTCTAGTTGTGAAACTATTGCAGAAAAAGTTAATAATGCTGTGAAGTGAATTCCGTTCAAATCCAAAAACGATTCATAATAAATGTCACCGGAGAAAGAGGTGCAATTGTGTTTACATAGAGTTATATCCAACACATGAGATCCCACGTGAATCCAATGAAATGTGTCTTGTTTGATTTATGAAGGAAAATTGACTGGTTTTTTGCTCAGTCGTCCAAAGTTCTCTTTCAGATTAAGGACTTTTTGAATTAGAAAATATTTAAAAACCAGGTTTTAAAGTCTTGAGAGCCACATAATCTAGGTTGTTTGAGGTCCTGTATATGTGAGGTTTTCTCAGTCAGTAATGGTTTGGAGAGCCATGACATCTGATAGGTTCACAGTTTCATTGAAGTCCAAAGTCAGTGAAGCTATAAAAAAACAGAAAATGTCTTTCAGGCTGTCTTATGCTCACAGACTAATGGAGATACTGATTTCATTTTCTAGGACTTGGTAGCTGTTGACACTGCTAAAAGTAGTAATCCCAGCTACACTTACCATGGTAACACATTATTGACTGGCCAGAAAACTAGCATGAACTTAGAGATTCCTTTAGTATTATAATGGGGAAGATGACAGACATCAGGCCCATGTAGATAAACAGGGGGCTGGTGTTAAAACAACTGAGTTCTTAAACCTTTTCAGGAACACAAGACGAGCGTATCTATGCCATAAAGAATTCATGCAGTAATTCAACCAAAAGGAAACCTGAACAAATTTGTGCAAATGAACAAACTTTTCAGTTGGCCAAACAATCAGCTTAGATACAAAAAAGTCCCTGTTATAATGAAATATCCTATTTTCCTGTAAGATATTGTTCAGAATACTAAAGTTCAGCCAGACGCAACAGAGATTTTGAATGATTTATTTAAAATTGTGATTAAAGATCAACAGGAAGCCACCAGCGGGATCAAGGACCTCTGACAGAAAAAGGAAAGGTTAATAGCTGGGCAGGAACTCAAAGATGGGACTAAGTTCAGAAATAAACCCACTAACTTTCTCAGAATCCTTAAATGACCAAAGATGCTGAGCTTTGGCTTTGGAGTCTCACCGAAACCGCCTGGTGACAATTGATGTCACTGCGGACTTGACAGGCTGAGAAAGTGAATCCTTGGTGGGTATTTTATTCAAATGATCCACAGCTAAAGCACACAGGAATTATTCTTCAGGTTTACTTGGTTGAAACCATGGAAACAGAAAAAGCAACAGGATCGGGGGATTAGGCTTTTATCAGTTGTAGAGGTACAGAAAAGTGGTCAAATATAGGGAGGCAGATCCTGGTGATATACAGCTGGAAGTAGTCAAGAAGCAGAAACGAGGTCAATGTCCATAGATAAGAAACGGGAAGAATATCTGGCAATGCAGAACAGGGAAATCCAGGAAACAGAAACAAGATCATAAAGGCAGGGACATTTTATTGTTTTTTATGGTTATTTTATTCAAAGGTCAGATTCAAAGGCTTTTGGTAATCTGGCACTTTTTGTCAGCAGGAGAACAGTATATAAAGACTCGACAACAGGTGGAGTGAATGAGGACTTATTATCAAAGTGAAAGCAGGGGGGATGCAAGTGGGAAAACATTTATCTAATTGTTGCAGCACAGAAAGGAGCAGGTACAGACCGATTAAGTGCAGACGGTCCAGAATATGAACAGTTTCAGAGAAATAACATTTTCATTTTCCTTAGCTGTAACACATGTTCTTAAAAAAAATAACTCTCACCTAAACAGGAAAAAGGGATATAAATGAGTTAAATGACCTCATCTGAAGCATTGTTACTATTTAAAATCTATTGGTAGATATAATTAAATTAGGTATCTTTAGGATTTTTAAGGCCTTTTTGATACATTTTTTAAAAGTTTAGGAAAAATTCCAGAAATGATTTTTTTTTTTATCAAAAGAGGATTTAAAAACGTTTCAGTAACTATGTTAGTCCAGTATTTGAAACCAAATATGGAGGAGGAGCAAAGCGCTCATGTAAAGCTTGTTGTACTTACAGCTGATGTTCTTAAGGACTAGGGTTAGACTAAGAGATATAGTGTAGGACTGTGACCCAATCAGTCTCAATGGTTTGGTGTTGGTTATCTGCATGAAAATAGATTAGAATATATCACATGGTATGCAAACAGCTATTGAATAAAAAAAACTGATCAAGACCAAAAGAATAGCAAGGAAAAAACAAATATTTGGGTATACACCAGGGTACTGCTTGGTTAGGTCTTGCATGGCACTGGCCATGCATAAAGAAGACATAAACATTATGTGTACACATGGCATTTGGGAACCACTTCTATTCAGTGTGAGATCAAATACCATATGAGGAAATTACCTGTAGGGTTGGAATACGCCCACACCTCTGGGTGTCTATGTGTTAGAAAACTTGACATTCAAAGCCTAAACCCCAGATCCAGCATATTTTAATTATCTAGAGAAGTCACTAGACCAGAAAATTAATACACTACCTGTCGATAATGTGTAACAGGCTAAATTCATTTGCTATAGCTCTAACTATCACTGACCTAGTATTATTCTGGCTTTTACAGATGATTTACCATCATCCCACATGTTTGTTATTTGCACAGTTTCCTTTCTATTTTTACCCCCTTCTAAAAGTAAGAACCAAGCAAAAGCTGCTGGGATTTACACACACAAAAAGTGCAGCGAGAGCAGTTCGCTTTAGAAAATTGCCCTGTTTTTGTGTTCTGCACAACATACATAAATATGAGATTCATCACACTGACGTCTAGCATCAACATTCGACTCCACAATTATTCATGAAACTGAGCCTCTATAAATGAAAAAAAAGAAAAGAAAAAAGCAACAAGAAATCTTAATCCTAACCACTGGGGCACATTCTACATCTTTTATACTTATTTTTGATTTAAAGTCCCTTAAATAAGTATTCATTGAACTTGTTCACATTCCATGTGTTTTAGCTAAAGTACAGCCATCAATGTACTTTTTAAATTTATTTTATCTCCTTTGAAGTGAAAGAACAAGGACAGGTGGCTTTGAATTTCTGTTACAAATAGAAATCTCAAAAATCTAGTGTGACTTGTATTTTAACTTCACAAAATCTTCCATTGATTTTTGTCTTAACTTTAACTAGGTCATTGACATACATGAATGTAATTTTAACTATCTGATCGTAGCTCTGGCTGTATATTCATGGTTTCTATGAGGTTATTTTTATGGTATATCTTACAATTAATCACAATTAAATGCATTAGGAATACTAGAAAACACTATTTGTTGGTTATATGTTAATAATTACCAAAATCTAATCATTTGTCAATGATTCTAATACACCCCTTCTGTGAAAATTTGAGCAAAATCTGCCCAACACTTTTTAAGTTATTTTGAAAAGAGACAAACACACAAAATAACTAATGCCGATGAAAACATAACCTACTTGACAGGGGTAATAATCTGTCATTTAATATTTAAATTTCTACATACAGTAAATCTCAGAGGTGCATGTTACATTTAACAAGAGTAAGCCACAACATTTCTGACTCCAGCCCTTTAGGTGGCTGTAATATTCTTACAGGCGGTTTGTTCAGGCGCTTCAGATGTCATCATCCCATTTAATGGGCGTTATTAGCAGTTATCAGTCCCATAGAATGGCTCCAGATTGTGCCTCCTACCTACTAGATGGCTCAGTAGGTTATTATCACTGAATGAATCCTAACCCTAAAGTAATTCACATTTTGCCCGCAGAAATAATTATTCTATTTATGTTTAATCTGAACAAAATGTTATTATTTCTTCATATACTGTAAAAAAAGGAAAAATTGCATGTCGCTGATATTATTCATACCCAAAACAATCTCCTATCCTGTCAATTGAGGAATTCCTTTAAAGTAAAGGTGTAACACACAGTTTTTTTAAAGTAGGTACATTGTAAACTAAGTAGATAAAAAGTATAAGGTAGTTAAATTGTAAATAAAACCTATGATTTTAGATGCGGCCGAAGCAGCTGTTATCAACTATAAGTTGCATATATCACCCATAAGAAACCTACTAGAAGGAAGAGGAGGCACAACCTGTAGCCATTGTATGGGACTGATAACTGCAAATAACAGCAGTTCAATGGTTGATCACATCCAAGGCAGGTAGTTTGTTGGCACATAGAACTAAGAAAGATGCAGCTAGTGCATTCCAACTAGAAGTAAACACGTTTTCACACAGTGGTAAATTCCCGCAAACGTGGACCCTTAAGCTTACTTTGATTTTACTAGAAACATTTACATCTAAGTCAAATTTTCTTGAAATAATTATATTTACACTGTATTTAAGCCAGTTAGTAAGACAATTTGCCAACGAAACAAGATAATTTATGTTTAAGATAAAAAAATAACTCCATTATCTGATTTCAAGTTCATACTATCTATTTGTCTTATTTTAAGAGCAAAAATACAATTTTGTTGGCAGATCATCTTATTTACCTGCTCAATTTATAGCAAACACATTTATTTTAAGAAATTTTGAGATCAGATTTTTGCCATGCAGTCGAAGGTACTATCACACCCATTGATAATATTTTTTTTCTTTTGAATTAAGTACTAGAAAAATTATTTAATACATAGACTTATTTTCTAGCTGCACTCTGCACTTTATCTTCAACAAGGACTGATGTTCAACTCTGCTGGCTATTTACTTAAATAAACTTCAATATTTGTATCAATATAGGAAACTCTTACATTACTTTTTTTAACTACACCTTCTCAAACATTATTTCTTAATTGTTTGGGATTAGCGCAGAGGAAATAAAACTAGTTGCAATTTAGATTTTTGAAAAAAATCGCACTGCTCTGATATTTAGCATTTAACTGTTACCTGCTCCTCATTAAAAATAGGACCTTCACAGAATGATTCTGCAATGATTTTTCATACAGGGAATTTCACGTTCAGGGTAATTTGTAGTGTTGGCTTTTCAACTGAATGTGGTGTTTTGCATTTAGGGCAAATTTATTTTTGGTTTATCTGGCCAGAGAATTCTTCTATTTGTTTGCCGTACCCCCTGGAAGGTTGTAACACATTGGAAGCAGAACATTTTATGGTTATCTCTACCATAAAGGGCAAATTTGTTGAGGGAATTTTGACTTAATTTATTAAGTTATTAAATAAAAACAATTGAACTTTTTAGATTTTTCTTTGTAGTTTTTTTCTAGACATTCATTCATTTTTATTCTTTACTTAGTGTCGGTTCATTATGTCATATCACAATGAAATATATGAAAGTTTCTTTTAATAAATACAAATAACTGAGAAAGTGGTGGGAATATGTTGGAAAGTGTCATTTAACCAGAAGAAAAACAAAAGCCTGTGAAAAAAACAAGATATCATAAACATCAAGTGACTATTTCAGCTTTTCTGCCTGAGTGACAACAATAAAGACAAACATTAATTGCTGTATTGACGATCTGATTACTTCCATCCACTTGCCTATTAAGTATTATCTCCTCTTAACCCAAATCATCTATGTTTGGACGAGCTGAACATGTGGGAATAAGGCACGCCTGAGGGGCTAATGATGTTACAGCAGGAAATAGATCAGAGATATAATGCTGTTGGAAGGGAGTTTGCTTCAGTCAGCTGTGCTAAAGCTGACTGGAGTATGAAAGTGTTTTGAGTCGCTTAGATGGAATGACAGAGAACCAGACAGAGGCTAAGGATTAGAGGCCACACGTAGGTTGTGACGATGCTGTAATAATGTGGTGTCAGTTTGAGATTATTTTCATCTCCACACCAAGCAGAACGGACAGTTCTGCAAACCACTTTTTTCTGATCACCATGGAAACAGAGTCATCTTAATTAAACAAAGCCAAAGTGTGTTTGGCACATAATTCACATGGAAAATGAAAGGATAATTCATTAAGATTGCAATTTGTAATTAGACATGTGATTATGTGTAATTAAAAATCTGTTATTGCCGTCTTGGATTACAAAAGGGGATTTTTTTGTAAAATGAATCTGAAGAGCTCAGAGAAATGGAAAGTAGGACAAGGTCTGAGTACTGAATGTGAAAGTACCCGAAGGCTGTAAGCGTTTACCTTCAGCAATTACAGTATTTATCCCACTGCTGCTAGCCAGTCATAGATTCTTGCTGAGACACAGGTGCAAATTTCATGTAAATCTAACATTAACCTGTCATGTATTCATTGGCAAAAGTAAAGAGATGTTAGTTGGCCCTTTATGGCAGAAGGAACTGTAGTGAATAGGTTTAAAGAAATCCTCCATAAACACTTAATGCTAGAGTTTCCAGGCTGTCACTTAACCTTTGTTGGTCCTTCACAGCCTGATAGATTAGGCCACATCTTTTAGAGCCCCACTTTACTACAAGCTTTTAAAGCTAAAACAAACCTAAAAAAAACCCTAAGGGGTTTCCTTAATGATAAAATTCTGAATGAGATAATAATTAACTCTAAATCTACCGCTGGGGGTGATTTTATAATCATGTGCTTACTCAGTTTGAGTTTATTCTAAGTTTATTTTACATGATGCGTTCCATTAGCTGTCCAATCTTTGTGGAACTATCCTGATAAAAAACATACTGTCTTCTTGACCCCCTGAATGAAAAGGTTAGATTTACTTTTTGTCTGAATAAACAAGGGAAGTTGTGGTTTCCCTTTGTCTTAGATCAGTTAAAATTTCTCGCACTCCACTATTAGCAAGTCAGCTCTTAATGTTAAAACAAAGTGAAACATTTTGTGAGGCTTGCAGTTTAAATATAGTTTGCTAGAAAATGACTATTTGATGCTTTTTAAAAAGAACATTGTTAAGCTCAAGACTCGGGTTGTGATAGCTTACGGGTTTTAATCATTATAATGATTCAGCTTCTGAAATGTATTAAATTGATCAAATAAAGGAGTGCAAAGAATAACCAGTTTTATTTAGGTTCTTGCTGATTTAGGTCAAAGTTTTATTTTTAAACAGTTGGAAAATTACAATGCATACGTGATCTTGTGGTCATAGAACCAACGTGTTCTTTTTGTTTTGGAGTTTTCATTTTCTTTTATCTTCAAAAGATATTGTAACAGCCAGATTTATTATTATTAATATTGTTATTATTATTATTATTATTATTATTGGGCAATCCCAAACTATGTGGGACAATTGGAAATATCAATAAAAACCTTGTTTCACCAGATTATGATAGTTCATGACAGTTTAAAAATCCTTTATGATTTTGCTCTCTGTTAAGGGTAATATGTTGTTATACCTTTAACTATCTAGCTATAAAATCCACTGTCTGATTGATATAGTTTACTTTTTTTTAACCTTGTTACCTTTTGCATTTCCACTTACTTCTTCAAAGATTCATGAAATATGATATGTTTCACTTCTTTTAGGTTCAAAATCTCTTCACCAACTTAACATACTGGGTTACATTTTCTGAATGTTTACATTTATTAATAGCTGCACATATCTAGTAGTTTTCTGTATTTACATTAGAAGTGTAAAGACATCACTGTCAGGGTCACATCTTCACATTGGGAGAAACATTTCTTACCTTCTTGTAGTGCAATAGTGAACTTCATTCTTTAAAAAGCATGCCTATGCATGAGTTCCTGTTCACATGCAGCCACCCTGAATGGTTACTCAGTGCTGGAGATTGAAGCTAACCCTCCAGAACATTGATATGGTCACAGCAAGAAAAGCCAAGTTGGAGCGATGCAGAGTGAATATATTCTTAAGGCATCCTCTCCGGATGAATGTATTTTCGGTCTTCCACAAAGTACTTTATCCCCATATGCACTTTTAGCAAAAGCTTTGTGGTTTTGGTACCCATGTCCCTGAAAACCTTACATCTTTTTTGGCTCAAGTCAGTTTTAACCTTTCCTGAGAGTAATATATTGTACATTTAATAATGCAAAACCGTATATGAATGATTCATTCACAACAGAGGGAAGTTATTGGAGTTACCTCTTTGCAGTTAAATTAAAGTCTAAAAAGAGATTGTGAATGGATTGGGGACGCTTGACATGGAATGGGAGACTCTGTAAAGCAAATTTAGCTCTGTGATGTTAGAAGAGGTGGATGGGTTGTAAGGAGAGAAAAAAGGAGATAAAAAAAATCATACAACTTTGGTAAAGTAAACTTTTCCAGCAAGGTTCACACTGAACAAAGTGCAGTGGAGGTGTAATAACCTGTAATCTCCTTTAGGAGACTACGGGTGGAGGAGAAATCCTACAGGCTTGGGCTCCTAGAGTAGCTGGCAGTGGGATTAACTGCCTTCACATCCTTTCTGTCAGCGGATCTGTCAGTGAAGAGCTGACTTCACACACGACTCCCACAACGACCTGCCCAAAATGTCGGAGAATATCTTTGTGAAGCTATTGTGTGCATTTGTCCCTGGAGATCCACCCCTGGCGTAGAAGCTGCGAAACATCCATCCACAGCAGTGGACAAAGATGACCCGACGGAGGTGACGCATCCTGTGGTGATGTGATGTGACACCTAAGCTCCCCCTTTCCAGGGACTGTTCACTTCCCACTTGTTGACTGTTTCGCTTAAATGCGGGGAATTGGACATCTCCTATAGGAGCTGCAAGAACAGATCATAGGTCATTCAAACTTGCAGGGTAATGAATGCTTACACATAACAGAAATAGTAATTAAATCCTAATTGTAATGTATATGAGGTATAAATCCTGTAACCCCTACTTGGCTGTACAGTGTTTGATTTTGGGGAGATATTACTAAGATATACCTTTTATATTGCATACATCTATGCTGAGATAAACTCCTGTATAAAATAACCAAAAGAAACCCTCAAAACACTTATTTTGGCAAATCAAGGAGTTGAGTGAAAAAAATATTTAAGAGCAGCACTTTCAAGTGAGTATCTACGTTAGACGGTAATCATTGATAGATTTTGCTTGTACTGCAAACCAAAGCCCCATTTCCATTCCATCTTACTGTCTGTTTATATGTGCATTATTCTGTTTGAGGATCCTATGATTCAATGTAATGGTTTAAGTGGGGATGGACTTGAATGCTATTAATAGGTCTTAATAGATAGTCAATGGAAGAAGAATGAAAAGATTGTAGGGTTGAGTGGTTAGTGTTCTGACAGTTTGATTGTCCTTTGGAGCGTACTATTTTTACCTCACTTCGATTTGAAACTGTTTATTTTGTAGCAAAAATGTGATCATTTCATAGTTATGAATGATTGCCCTAAATAATAAATAAATAAATACAGTTTTTGCATTATGTAACATAAACACGGAAATATATTATAACCCAAAGTGTTTGTAGGCTAAAGATTGACAAAGACAAAGATTTAAATCCAAGGATGGCCCAAAAATAACATTTCAAAAGTACTCAATACTCAAAAATTATGCTTTTCCATCAGAGTTGTTTTGGCACATTTCTAATATCCAAGCACAAGTCCCATAATAATAATTTTTTTCGTAGCCTGTGTTATGTGATATCCCGGTTTTTAATCCGCAAAGGAATGGTTCTCAGATAGTGTTCACAAAGAAGGAAATATCTTTGGATAACATGTTAATCTATTTGTCTAGTTGCTTGAAAAAACCATTAGGCTCAGCTGTATCTGTGGACTTCTATCCAATATGCAGCATTGACTTCCCTGTGCTGTCACCTACACTCTTCCAGTGAGAGCACAATTTTCTAATAGCTACCATTCACATGCACATATTTTCAAAGCTTTCACCTTGAACTTTGTCAACTTTTAGCCCTGTAACTCTTTGGACCCTTTAAAGTCTTAATTTACAGACTGTTCATCATCAATTATTCAGTGATGCTCCCTTTTCCTTCTACACTGAATTACTCTGATAAATTCCCACCTGCCTGGATTGGGACAAACCCTCATGATCCTTTTCATGTTTTTCAAAAAAATCTTTCACTTTATGTATCTTCCTCTGTAAAGAACTTTGAACATTAACTTAGAATCTGATCTCCTGTAGTGCATACATGTTCAAACTTGGATCTAAGTGTCCATCTAGGGACGTGAGATTCAAGATTAAAAGATGATTATTCCTCATATTTTATTCCAAATTAGGATGGTTCACAGAATTTAATGATGGCTACATCAATAAATGTTTTTAAAATTGAGTAGATATCGCAGAAAAATGTTAAAATTCAAATATTCTTAGATTTTTAGAAAGCTTTCGAGATAGAGATAGATAGATTAAATACCATCTAATGGTGCTCTAAAGAACTTACAAATGACTGAGAAGCATAGTGACTACTATGGAAGCCATAGAGTGTCATAAATGTGACAATGTTCACATCCTGCGCAATTCAAAGTGTCCCGTCTGTTGATAAATTACTGAAAAGTATATAATTGGGTTTTATTTTTCTAATTTTTTTAGCATTAGATTTTATTACGTCTTTAGGGATTAAATCACAACAAGAAACTGGTTTTACGGTTCTATCTATTCTTTATGACTAGTGGGAAGTAGGGGTTGAACGACTACATATTTTTTAAGGTCGACTACATCATGATAATAGTCGAGTCGATGTCGACTAGT
>JAUZNJ010029829.1:3971-15180 GCA_034780135.1 Jordanella pulchra
TCCTGGATCTCATTTTTCATGACCATAGGTGAGAGTGAGAACCTAAAGACTGGTGCTCCTTCCCCACAGCTGCAAACTGCAAACATAGAAATAACTGGTTTTTACTATTTCTAAAAATATATTACATTTGGATTTTGATAGAAAGAGTATAGAAGCTTGTAAAGTAGCTCCTATTTACTGAAATACAAGTGCGAAAAGCATACGGCCGACGGTAGCATAGGATGCAGGAGTTTTTCCTGCCGGTTCGAACCCCGGCTCTCTGTCGTTGTGTCTTTGTGCAAAAAGACACCTCCCCCACGTTGCCCACTGATGGTGGGCAGAGGACCGTCAGCGAGCCTTGGGGCAGCTGTGGCTACTGTGTGGCTTGCTGCAGTGAATGTGTAAATTATTGTAATGTAAAGCACTTTGGGGTGCTACAGAAGTCATTCACTATTAAAGTGTTTATCATGCAAATTCTATGTCATATTGTTCTTCCATCATAAGAAACATGCACAGGGTGGTATTTTCTTTGATTCGTGCATGTCTGAGTAATCTGGAGAACTCTACTCTCTGTGCAGCACCCCCTCCAGACATGATCTATATAGAGCCATCGTCATCTCCTCTAGGAAGACCCACCTTGACTGTGCCCAAGCATTAAGTGGTGAAGAGAGGCAGAGCTCTATCATTTCTGCTTAAAGTTCAGGGCGGAGCTCTTCTAGCTGTCAATCTGCACTATGAGAGCAGCTGTTCTTTTTCTAGCAAGAGTCTAAGTGATAGAAATGTGTTTTTCAGCTGCTAGAGGTCTCAGATTATGTTCAGCTATCCTAAAGATCAACCTGAGGTGTGAAAGGTCATGAAATGAAGCGCTATATCGGGTCAGGCACTGAAGCTGGACGTCAAGGTTTGGCCTAGTTAAACCCAATGGGGGTTTTATGGAGTCAAATTCTGGAGTTCTTCCACATCCTCATGGGCCTTACTTTTTACACTAACCCAAAGTCATGTGGGATCATCCCTTAAATGTTACCCATAGGGATACATTCACTGTGAATCACTAGAAGCATTAAGAACCAGAGAGGCTGAGGTGGGTCACTGCTGCCTTCTATCAGATCTTGAACAGACGGCATCCAATCACGGTTCTACACTAGAATTCATCTAGACAAATGTTTTACAGAAGCAATCAGCATGACTGGACTTTATACACTTGTAGACATGGAAGCGTTTGATTTAATGGTAAGGATGGCAACACTGAAGCTTTCAGTTGTCTTTTTCAAAACAACTCAGAAACAAAACAAACTGCATCCATGTTTTCAGTTGACATATTAGCCTGTTTTCTTCTGCAGATGCTCAAAGCTTAGAACTAACTCTTGTCACTTTGACTCACAGTTTCTCTTTTGCCAAATGAGGAAGCCTGCACAGGACCAACCATGGTCAGGATAGACTCAAACACACACATACACAACACACACACAAAGAATTATGGGAAGGATGAGAAGTCACAGTGTTGGAAAACCATTTGTCCTGTTTTTTATATTTTAAAACAGATCCTCCCTTCTTCTTTGCAGCTCAGAGCCCCATTTTAGACCTCATCACTACGGGAAATCTAACACCGCAAACAGCTGACTGAGAAGAACCCAGTCAATACTTTTATTACTTCCCTATAAAGAGCAATGTTTTAAACCTGAACGCAAAACTTCTCATTTGATGGATTTTAATTGGATGAACAACACTTCATGCTTAGTTTTTCTCCTATATCACATTTCTTTGGAGCCATTTCCCTTTTTGCATAAAATAGGCGAAATTGCTTCTGCTTAGATTACTAAAAGCCGGCTGAACAATAATAAAAATCTGGGCCTTTTGTTTGAACTGTACAGCACTTCCTCTAGGTGTGCATATAGAAAAAAAAAAAAAAGATGTGCGACATTTATAATTGAGCGTTAAGTTGCATGTGAAACATGTTACTTTTGTGAGGTTGTTTGCTGTTGGAAACTATGTACAAAACAATACAAGATTTGTGGCTGTGAAACGATGGCGTCAGGGTTTCAAGCGTGTTCATAAATAGTTGGTTTTCTTCTCATTCTGGCTTCACTCAACAAGCAAGCTACGTAAACTGATTCTCAGATGTGCAGCGGATCTCCTTACTGGTTTCACCAACAGGCTTCGAACTGGAGCAAATTAGGGTTACAAAAACACTCATTTCTGCTCAGTCGAATGCCTAAAAAGAATAAAAACATAGAGTGGTTAGTGTTTATCTAAAACTGAGCTTGCTTTAATCACAAAGGTTTATACACGACCTCACTGGGCCTGAAAGCGACGACAGCTGGAAACCAAATATTTACCGATACAAACAGCAAACCACAGCGACTTGCTCACTAAAGCCCTGAGAAAGGTTTCCACAGCCGGTTTATTGTACCTGATGGGAAGGAGGTGCACTAAAATACTGATATCAGAGATTTAATTTAGCCTGATCTCTGGATCATTATATTGGTAAATGCCAGATTACAAAAAAGAATTTCCTTATTTTAAATTCAGAGCTTTGTAAACACTAATATTGCTTAGCCTTTGTATAATTTAAAAGAGCGCATCATCCTTTTAAAGATATATTGTGCACTACTGCAATAATTAAAGGCCCATCTGAGGATGTATATCAAGTAAGAACCTTTAACTCTACAAAGCATATCAGGAGAACTGTGGACCTCCACCATCTAAAATCCATCTTAAAATGTCAAGTTCATCTTTTTAGATGATGTTGATTCATAATTACAGTCTATTTAAAGCACAATGGTTTAGTGTCCCAGAGATGAAGATGATTTGGTTTTGCCTCTACCCCAGAACAGAGGCAGAGGATCTTGAGGAGATGATAGAGAAAGCAGGTAAGGTAAGGTCAATGTAAAAATGGTCTGAAGGGTCACTCAGGGAGGAAGAAGACAAAAAACATCTAATCCATGTTGCAAAAAGACCCTCATCTTTGGAGACATATCCTGTGGTGTCATGAAGCTACAGTTTATGAGTTTAACCATAATGATTATTGTTGCATTTTAAGGGAAAGGGGGAAATGCTGCAAGTCTGCAAAAATGAATGATTTAGAATGACGATGAAAGATTCTTGATGGTTGGGATGGTTTCCTTTAGGTGCCCTTCATTAAATAAGATACCATGAAGAAAGAGAATCATATGGAAGTATTGAAGCAGCAACATGACGCATCAGACATGAAGTCAAAGCTTGTGCACAAATGGGTTTTCCAAAGGGAAGATGACCATGATCACACTGACAAAGTAGTAACAAAGTGGCTCGATCACAACAAAGTCAAAGCTCTGGTTTTATAAATTCTGTTGGCTGAGCTGAAAAGTTTAACCCCGACTCAGTTGCGTCAGTCCTGTCAGGAGGAATGGCCAAAATTCCTCTAAGCTCTTAGGGAGCGGTGGCCCGGTTGTTGGGGATGTAGGGAGGCTGTAAAGCTGCACGGTTCGAGTCCCACAGGCTGCCACTCAGAAGGCTCCCTGGGCGCTCCACAGTGGCCGTCCACTGCTCCCACAAGCTTCTCACAATCATAAAGATCATATCAGACCAAAAACAGGGAAAGATTCATCTGATTAAAACCTTGTGCTTTAAGGAAATATCCAGTTTTCGGTTCTCTATCTCCTTTCGTTTTCCAGGGATGCTTACTGTACAACCTTCACATGTTTTAACGTTTGTTTCCATTTGACTGGTACACGGAGAACTGGGACCTGGCAACAATTACACCCGAGGACACATGAATGATTTCAGTATGTAGATTTTCATAACTTCCTGTATAAACAAGTCATTTCTCTATAAGCAAAGCAGTTTCCTGGAAGACCAAGCTCTACCACGCACTGGAGCTGACTCAGAAAAAAACATGGAGCCGCTGTTATATGGCTGCATACATAGTTGAAATAATGCTCACCTGCAAGCACTAAAAGGAAGCTGTAGTTTAGGGGAGTTAAAAAAAACAACAACATACCTTTGTGTGTTTTATTGGGGGGAATAAATGGTGCCTTTTCTTTTTCAAATAAAAGCTACTACATAACATTATACCTTTTTGTGTATTAATCTTGTGCTAAATACCCTGAGAATATAATATATAGAGTCAAAGGCATCTAAATTGAGACTAGGATGGAAGATTAATTCACAAACATTCTGTTTATCTATCAAAATATATATTTTTGTCTTTAAAAATTCAATTAAAATAAATGCTTTAGCAAGGCACTTTGTCACCATAAAGACCTTACCATAAACTGTTTTTCTCGTTACCTTTTAAATCCAACAGCAGTCTTTTCTAAAATAGAAAATCTCCATGTTAAAGAGACACCTCTGTCAAGTCCTGACTAAGCAGTGCTGACAAGTGTTGGAGAGGAGTCAGAGGAAAATGAGAAGGAAGCATTATAAAGTTGAGCAAGCGTAGGCAAGGCTGAGTAATTGTCTTTTTCTCTGAACTGAGCTGCAGTTTCAACTTAATTAAAATCCCAGTTTAGTTCAAAATAAAGTGTTTTAGCCAGACGACGAATGGCCAGAGAAGTCGGATCATTCTCTGTGAGCATGTACAGGGGCTTTCGAAAATATTCCTACCTCTCTATTGTACTCAATACAACTGTATTCAGAGACTATTTCATTCAGGTTTCATGTTATATACCAATGCAAAGTAGCAGGCAGCTGGGAACTAACCTGGGAGAGAGATTTTTTTATTTTCTACCCTGCAATTTATACAGAGAACACTGATGATAAAGCCTGGTTTGATGTGATTTTGTTTTAAACAAAAGGCATCATGAAGACGCAAGAACACAGCAGACAGTTCAGGAATGTCGTAGTGATGTTTAAAGCAGCAGTAGAGTACTGAAGTATATCCGTCAGCCTCAAAACAATTAAGACATGGCCGCCAACCTAAACAGTACATGACAGAGATGCAGCCATGGTAACTCTGGAGGAGCAGCAGAAATCCACAGCTCAGGCAGCAGGATGTGTCCACAGGGAAAGTGTTACTCAAGTTATCCGTCTGTTCTGACAGTGTGGAAAGGGTTAGGATTAGAGATTTGCCCCAAGCCATGCAGAGGACATGCTAAACACGTGGATCCAGGTGATCTGGTTAAAGCAGGACAGTATTTAAACTTGTGACAAAGAAAACATTATGTGTGGCACCTCGTCCTGAACACATGACCTTCATGATGAAACAGGGCGGTGGTCAGACTTGACAAAGGGTTGACATGTGTAAATCAACCCAAAGAATGTGTTCTAAAAAAGGCCTTGTTAATGTCCAATTCAACTGATCATTAAAGATCCGGTTTCACTCAAGTTATTCTGCAAAATATAAATTGGGAAAACAAAGATCTTCTTCTGAGATGTACAAAGCTTTTAGAGAACCAGTAACTGTAGTTTCCATTGAAGGTAGGGTTGGAACTGACTTGTAGGAGGCGAATACCGAAACATGCCACCCTTTTCTCAAAGAGAAATAGCTTTCTACTAGAAAATGAAGCACTATTCGTTTTCATTTCATTTCACTACCTTGCGTTGTTACATCACATTAGATCCGGATCAAACAAATCAAAGGGTGGTTGGAAGGTGAGAGCTGAGAAACAACCACGTCTATTAGCCACCGAGTGGGACAGAAACTTCTGAAGGTGGTTTACAAACACATTAAATAAGCCAAGTTTGATGAAGGGTTTTAGAAGCATGCGTGCTTTCATGCAGTGAACCAATATGACATGATGACATGTGGAGGTTGGAGGCTGGCAGACAAAGTGGCAGCAGCACCTACAGTGTAATCTGGGTTTACTAAAACTACCATTCGCTTGTCAAGGCTAAGGTCAAATGCCTGATAATATCAAGACACAACAAAGACGCTGCTATCAGTCGTTTTACCACATCCTTGTGCACCAACATGCACGTCTGCCAGTCTGATTACACAAGGAGGAATATTTTGATCTCATGCTCTGCGCCATGGGGAAATTACACAATAGCAGCTATGAAATGCTGACGTATGGAAACTCCTACAGCTGGGGTGGCGTGTGCCCACACAGACAGGCGCTTTCAGCCAGTTTCTGGAATCCTGTGCGAGGTTGGGAGCCTTGATGGGAACGTGTCGCTTTAAAGCAGCCGAGAACTCTCGGATTCAGGGGTTGGAATGGTTCGGTTTTGTGAAGAATGATCAGGGGTGTGTGGACAAGCCGACACGAAGCACCATCAGTGCAGAGTAGAGTGTATATACACCTACATGCCTTTTACTCAGCCCTGCTCTTATCCATTCTGTCCTAAAAAGATCTCTCCTGCAAATGTAAAAAGGCCTCTCCCTCCACGACTTTCCTCTTTAGCTGCTCTCTGAAGTGGCTCAAAGAGTGAAGGAGAACGAGAGAGATGCAGATAGCGGTGGAGGGATGCATGGAGATAGAAAAGAGGGAGGGTATGAGAGCATGTGGGGGAGGGTAGCCCTGCAATCTCTGGCAGGGAAAGCTGTGACGCACAAGCAAACACACACAGGAGCAGGCTCTCTGATGTCGGGTGGCATCCACAGAACCCAGATTCTTGCACAGTGTTCTAGCCCAACGGGCTGGACCACAAACATCACCTGAGATGGAGTAAAGGGGTGGAGGGCAGTTTATAATTTGACATGTCAAATGCAGAACTGGGCGTTATTTCATTTTTGATACTCTCAAAAACCGTTTCCAGATCTCAGACACCAACACTTGCACACACCCAATTTCCTGCCCACCCACCCCTCCTCCTTCCCTTCAACCATGGGTGGAGACGGGTAGAAACGGGAAGGAAGTCCAATCTGAACTACCCACCACCCCCACCCCAACAACCCTCCAACCCTGCTTGCTAAGTTAGCTTTGTTTCCTCCCTCCTCATACCGATAATGCGGCGCAGCTCCTCGCATTGGCTGATGTGTGGGAGTTTAAGCATCTCCTTCCATTTCTTGCTGCGACCATTCCTCTTTCCTCCTCCACCTGAGAGGGAAAGAAAAAAAAGACAAGAAGAGAAAGGATTAAAGTCAGACAAGCAGAATATCCAGCAAGTAGCTTTTTTTCAGCACAGGAGCAACAAAGGCATTCAGCCAGGAGTGTGTGTAGCATATTTATGTTTGCTCCTGCATGTGTGTCTTCAAGCAGGCTGACCTTGGTGTGACCAGAAACAGGGACAGCTGCTTCATCTCAACAGTCGCCTCTGTGCAATATGACAGAGCATGTGATGAAGAACGCTGACAGCTCTCAAACTCACCCCCCGCCTCATACCAAGTGGATCCAGGTCAAACAGTAACCAAACTAACCCATCATTCATAGATTACCTCCACCACAAACCCACAGGTGGTGAGAATCCTTCTCAGAGAGTCAGTGAACCCTAATGTAAGGCTTGAATGGCCACACTAGCATTCCTCAGCTACATATTAAAAAGTGATCTGGAACAGCAGCTGCAGTGTGTGTGTATGTATGTGTTTGTGTTTATGGTCCAGACCAACACCATAAATATACACACGCCATTTTTTCTGTTTGCAAGTATCTCGATAGTTTGCTGGAATTTCTAACCCATTCCTCCTGACAGTTCTGGTGTAACCGAGTCCATTTTAAAGACCCAACTGCAGGATGGTCCATCAGACCGTGGTCTGCGTGCCATGACAGCCAATTTGATGCTTTTTGTCATCAAAAGGCTTCATTATAACTACAGTCAATATGTGCCATCCATCCCCAAGCTTATATCTTCTTGCTAATATCTATAGATGTTGCATCAATATTTCTTCTTTCTTCATGATTTTAAGTTTTTTTTTTCTGTCCTATCTGAAGCAAAACACCCACAGACCAAAACCCCTGTACCTTTAGATGATGATGGGGATTTTTCAGGCTTACCAGCTTCACCCTTTATCCTTCCAAAGCATTACTCATTGTGACCCAATGAAGCATGAAACTCTTCTTCCATTGGAGCATCTGCAAACCGTAATCTAGACTTTTATTTTACAGTATGCAACATTTTAAGTAATGTTTTCTCCCTATGTTTGTACAATTAGTCTCTTAACAGTTTCAGCCACATTCTAGATGAAGACCTATGTTAGTTAGGGGTAGGAGCAAGGTTTTCCTTGTTTTTTTTTGTTTTTTTAAAGCTTGCTCTCTGCTCGCCGCAGTAGCGTGTTCATCTGCCCAAACAGTCTTAACAGTGCAGGGTTCACATCTTCCCCTCATGTTTATGTGCAAATAACAAGATAAATGTGTTTAAAAACATAGTTTCGATGGCCGATGGGCTCATTAAAAGTCAGGGTATTGGCATGTTTCCATTGCAATGCTAAATGTTTCAGCCTAACCACCGCCTGTGCTGAAATGTGCTGAAAAGGAAGCCCAGATGTCAATCATGTTAATCAAGAGCCGTTTTACAGCATCTCTTTTCTCACACAAAGCTGCGCCTCAAATAACTAATGACTGCAGCAAACCAGAAACCAATAATTTGGTAATCATAGTTCAGGCAAGTTCAAACTTTCCAAAAATCCAAGATCAGATATTTGAACGTAGCCCTTTGAATGTGCACTAGAACAAACCCTTTAATCTTTCTAGTCTAGGTTTTATTTTGATTATTTGAGTATTATTTCTGATGCAGATTAGGATGACAGAAAATAATCATCTGAATCTACCATAATCCTGCATGGAGTATCATGATAGGTTAAACCCATATTCATGTTGCCTCATATCAGCCCTTCTACGCCCCTGAATCGTTCAGCCATGGTAGGTTTTGGGTTATTCTGGCACCATCTGTTGGATTCCCTTTGCTTTCGGATTACAACTACATTATAATCTTGAAAGTACACAGATGATTTTTGCAGGTATTTCTGGGGTGCATCAAGAAAGTTGCATCCTTCCCATTACGAGCAAAGAACTGTGACAGCTCCTAAAATGCCTTGAACGTGTATGAGGCCACTATGGCAGGACTGTAGCAGTTTATCGTGGCTGCTAGTAGCAGCGTTACCTCAACAGCACTGGGCTGGCAGCTCTTCGGATACTTGTGTTGTTTTACAAAAACTTCCCGCTGGGAAAAGAGGCGTACAGCTCCAAATTGCACATACAGACTATTTGCAGTTTAAATATTAAAACAAAAACATCTGCAGACTTTAAATTCTCTTGATCAGTTTACAGTAATCTGGGAAATCCTACTTTGACTTCTATGTACATTATTCCTCCTGAATATTTAACCATTTCTTTGGCAGGTTAAAATTATAACACAGCACTACATGCAGATAACGTTACACCTGCATACATTGCGTTTTAAATTTTGATCGTTTCCTCGAGTCTCCAAGAGAGACTTGAGGGTATTATTTTCCCATCAATAGTATGCTGGCTTGTGAACGCATTTTTGTTTTTGTTTTAAAAAGTATCAAGAAGCAGATAGTAAAATAAAACTTCCACTATTAACTCCCACCAGTTCACATATGAAACCAAAGATTTGGTTCCTGAATCTTTTAGTTACTGAAGTCGGTTTCACAAAGAGTAGAAAAAAAAAAAAAATCAAACATCAGTTCATAGCTTGCTTTCACGGGCAAAATAAAAGTGTTTTATTGCCGTCCACTTCTGCATTAACTGACACTGCGGTATTTGCACGTATTTATTATCTCTGGCTTGGATAAGCAGTCACAAGAGGGTGCAAGGGTGGGCAGCGAATCATTTCCCCCCCCACAAAAGTACACATTTATCAAGCCTTACATTTCACATGGATATCCAGAAACCAACAGGATCATATCTGCCAGAAACAGACCAGTCCAGTCACTCTCTGCGTTGCTGTGTGGGATGAATCAAACGTTTATCAATCCAGTAGAATTCTTTTACTTCTGTGTGTTTTTCATCTTCAAATAACAGGGAAAATGACTGTATAGAGCAAAATGACTTCTAATAGTGTTATTTCAGCAGATATGCTGTATTTTTAAAAGTTCGTTAGCATTTTGATACAAGTGTAAAAACGGCTATTCCTACTTTACTGCTTCTGGTTTCAATTAAAGTGCTTGTTGTCCTTTGACAAAAACCACAACCCTTTTTTTTTTCCACACTGCATGTGCTTATCAGGACTTCCTGAGCTATTGTTATCCTGTTTGTAAGATACAGAGGTGGAGTGGGGAGCAAGGTCAAAGTTTATGCTCCCCTGAGACGGCGAAGGAAGTCCTAAAGCTAAACGGACGTCTCTCTGTCAAAAGAACGATCATCACAGAAGAGGTTTCTTTAATCAATTTCGTTATTTCCTTTTGGGCCGATTCCCCTGATGGCATCTTGTCATTTAAAAGTAGGAAGTGAAACAGCTAAGAACCGCTGGTGTTTAGTCACAGTAAGAGATCAAACCAGGCATAAGAAACCACACCCATTTGTTTGCAGTAATAATCTGCCGGAGCAAAACTTAACAAAGAACAATGCTGACTGCAAATTATTTTCCATGTTTTACAACAACAGCACCCTTCACATTATAAGCACCACTGGTACAGACATAAAGAGAAGAAAAATCGGATCCTTTTTTGGATCAATGAAATCATTCATACTCAAGCACTACCTCATTGTACCGACAACAATTACTGCTGTGAGGGATGTCTGTGTGTGAATGAAGTCTGGATAAAGAGACGACAGAAGACAATCGAAACAAAACTGTTTGGAAATCCATATTGATAAAAATCACACAATTGAAGGGAAGATCTGCATCGAATGTGTCTCCAGACCACCAGCTCATGGACTGGTAACTTTACGGCTACAATGAGACTCAGATAAGCAGATACATGGAAGCATTGATCTGCTTCTGTAGGTGAGCTAGACAGGTAGGAAGTCACACAGCACACAGCCGAGGCAGAGCTAGGTGATAGGGGGGGGGCAACATGAAGAAAGTGTAGCTGTTCGGTTGAATAACTGCCATTTCATCACGCCAGGCATCACGATCTGCAGTCAGTGTAGCAGCAGTGTAGGAAGTGGGGCTAGCTGAATAATGTTTATGGGGGAGTGACATCCGTTCATCACTTTCTGTTTATATCTAATAAACTATCTCACTCTGTCATACCACTACAAATATTTAGATTGCTATATTTTCATAGTATATTGTGAAACATGATTTTTTACAAGCATGTTTCATAGATTGACTTTGGTTGCCCTTAACCCTTTAAGGACTACCATTATAAAGATCCGAATGAGCATCTTTTCACATTTTTGGATGCTGCAGAGTCATTTTTAGGAGCATTCCAATGTTCTTTACCTTTATAAAATCCTTATAAGTCCTT
>JAUZNJ010029830.1:0-40611 GCA_034780135.1 Jordanella pulchra
CCTGGGTCGCCCGCGTCGAGGACTAAGGCCTCCGTACATGGGTCGTGCGCACTAACCACTGCGCCACCTGCATGCCCAAAACGTGAATCTTTGACCAAACAGGTTTCTGTCTCACAGCAGCAGTATTCTACTCAGACTTTAGTTGCTTGTCGTTTGCTGCTATTATTGTTACCCATACTTCAACCCATAAACTCCGATGACCTTGTTTAATCACTTCTTACGTA
Organism: Jordanella pulchra; assembly: GCA_034780135.1. Taxonomy (NCBI): domain Eukaryota; kingdom Metazoa; phylum Chordata; class Actinopteri; order Cyprinodontiformes; family Cyprinodontidae; genus Jordanella; species Jordanella pulchra. Next base: position 225 of record JAUZNJ010029830.1, read on the forward strand.
GCTTTTATTACCAGCATCAAGTCCCGCAGGACTAATGGATAAACCTGAGATGCATTGAGATCAGCATGTTGAATGTGAATTGCTCTTTAAGAAACTGTTGATGGGCAATAGAGCTAAATATATAGAGTGAAGAATGGTGGGTTTTTTTTTTTCAAAATAATGGACACGGTTTATTTGAATAAGAATCTAATTTATACATGGTTATATTGTTAGAGTCTCAAAGGATGAAGAATTAAACTGTAGGCATGAGACATTCTGTAGAAAACCGGCATTTATTTAGAAGGTAGTTTGTTTTTATTTTTCTTTCTATTTTTGATGAGGAATATGTATCACTCCCTGTAAAACATTTAATCTTTTCCCAGATTAGCACCCAGGTGAAAAGTCATAATACAGGGCAGGTAAATAGGCTGCTTCGTTCTGACCAGTCAGTTAGGGAACAGTTGCATTGCAGTTGGACTCCATATCATCTCTGTTAGGAAGTTTGATTGTAGCCTTAGTATAATAGCAATGATCCAATAGGGTCTCTACTGTTGAAGTCTAAAATCTCAAAACATTATATTTTCTCATATATGATTTTTCCAGTTTTCATCTATGTGTATGATGAAGGAAACATCTATGAAAAAATGAAACTTACTTCTAAGTACTTTGTTTCCCAGAATGAACGTTTTTTATACATTGTTTTGCATTAATTAATCAGCTATCTGCTCTAGCGGAGCCTTTAATCAGCTGCTAACAGACGTGCTGCCCATATGACTGAATTTCCCCTCAGGGATCAATAATAATTGAATTGAATCTGTTCTGAAAGTAATTAATAATAGTCATTTAGTCTCTACAACGTAGCCCATTGTTTTGAAACCTCCAAATTTATGTTTAAGCTGTTAAAAAAAAACAAAACAACTTTTATATCATAAAAAACCAAGCTACATTCTTTCAGCCAGCTGACCAGTAGGGTGAAGGTGAGTTCTTCTCTTTTTCTTATTCAGACAGAAAACTCCAATCAGTCTGATGCTTTCCGTCAGATATTTTACTGAAAGGGGCCTAAACCATAGAAAGGGTATGATTGTTTGTTTGTTTTTATTTTCCTTTAGTATGCCTTGATGTCAGTAACCAACTGAGCGAAGTTTACAGCTGAATGTTATTGAAGGAGTGAAAAAATATCCCTTTTTAAGATTTACCATTGTGTTGAAGAAATGACACGCAAGAAAATCATTTACTCATCATTTTGATAATGGCTTCACCTCTGGAGCTATAATGCACAGACCCTGATTTCATACTAAAAAGAACAGTTAATACATTAAACAAAGAAAAATCCACTAACATAATACTACTTGAAAAACTCACATACTTGGAATTCATTTTATTGGTTAAATAAAGTGTTGTTTTATAAAAAAAGACTCACAAGTACTACCTTAAAAGTCTCTTAAATGAGCAAATAGATTAATAATGTATGTGGTATTAAGTATATTGTATGTCTACTGTTCCTAAAATTATTGAGAATCAAAGTTGGAAAAAAAAAAATAAAAAAAACGATTTTCAGGTGAAGCTAATTTAATGAGACAATCCAAGATGGATTCCGTAAGATTTCTATGAGAGCAGAGAACCGTTTCTGATAGTATGCAGTGAAAACATGGCTTCTGTTACTGCTGGAAATAATCTGTGATCAATCACTGCCAGTGACAGCCGAGCTGCTCCCCATCCTGGCTGTTTCAGACAGAGCGGTGTTCTGTAGAGCGATTTTAACAGTCCTGTGAGCTGCTTATGTGATGGAGCAGCTTTGTAATTGACTCTGGTTGTCATTTCACCCTATGTTGGGTTATTTGTTGTTTATTCTTCTGAAATTGGGGAACTTTGATGCAACAGAAGCTTGGAGGCGTGTTTAGGATGTTGTTATACATCATGGGGTATAGGTTTACCGATATCAGTGTATTCCAAAAAGTTATGGTTTTAAAACCAGCAGCCTTCCTGTCATTGTTGTCGCTGTTTAAATTCCTTTTACTGAGATGGTAGAAGCATTGGGCATCAAATTAACGCTGCACTGCACCTCTGGGAAGTTGTGTGTTTGATTCCAACCTCCTCCTGTTATATGTGCCTCTGGGCAATGCATTTAATCCCAAGTTGCTTCTAAATATGTGTATGCATGTGGTTGGATGAATGAAAGGGTTAAAGTTGTTGGCATACAACTAGCAGCAGTAGGTTTGTTTATTTGTTTTTTGTTGTTTTTTTGTATGAACTCTGGTTATTTAGATCATATTTCAAATGTTAAAACTCAAGGTTATAGCAAAGCGAGAATCTCGCACAGACCCATTCCTTCCTGCTGTATCTTGCTTTTCCAATATCTGATTAGTTGTCAAAAGTATTTGGATGATTTTTGTTTTTCATTCATATTCATACTAAGTCTGATCATCTAGCACACAAGCAGCACTGTTTTGGATTTGCAGTTACATGTCATGGTGTAGGATACAAAAGGGGCTCTCCCAGAGAGAAGTAGCATTCTTTATCTTACATTGCAACCACTACAGCTTATTATTTTCCAGTAACTACCATAAATTCTTTATCAGTGAAGTCTGCAAGCTCTGTGATGCCTTCAGGGGCAGCTTTTTTGCTTCAGACACGCCCTCTAAGACGTGTTTTGCTTTGTCCTGCACTGTCGGCCTCACATTTGATTCGGTCTCTCTGGTGCTCGTTAGGGTTTAAGAAAGAAGAGGAGCGGTTCCAGACTTCTGCTCGATAGCATACAGTTAGACATTCGGATGCATATGATGAAACATTGTCCCAAAGGACTGTCTTGTTTTATATTCTTATTTTGTCATACAGTCATAAATAAGCTGTAAAGAAAAAAAAACAGCCAACTAACTTTCAGTATGCACAGCAAGTCCAGACTAGAGCAAGTATCCTGGTGTAGAATGTGTTAGTCTATATCTTTAGAACTGTCAGCTTTAAAAGTGTTTCTCCTCAAAATGAGGGTAATCCACAGATGGAGCTGGACTGGATCTCCATAAGCAGAGGACCCTGCTGGCCATTTATGAAGAAGGAAAAAAAAAAGTTTCAACACATGTACAGAGATTGCATGGGCGGTACTCCCGAAGACCATCTGTGTTTTGTACAGACAGCTGTTTTGGTTATAGTGGTTGCTAGAACACATCCCTGCTGTTTGTTAATATTCTTAACTTTGACCTAAGGAGCTATATAGAGGAGCAGTGGAGCCAGTTTAATGTTAACTGTGCGTTTGGTTTAAAACTGAAGCTGTAAAAGCTGAAGCTGTAAAAATGGTAGAATTGAGTTTCCATAATCATTACATTAATTATTATACTTAGATCCCTGTTACTTGGAGGATAATTTTATTTTGTTTTAATTTATGAAAAAGAGTTGTGTAAAGATGTAGGAATAAACCTGTGGAAGATTATGCTTTGAAGAACAAGGAAAGCAAACATTGTTCCTTGAGGTGATTTAAACTGGAGTGGAGTTAAATTGGATGAACATAAAAAAAAGACATGAATAGAATTATACCTTCAACAAGAACTGCTAGCTAAAAACCTAAGGTGCAGTAAACGAGGGAGGAGGAGTGATCATTCAGTGGCCTAAATGTCAGCTTCAGTGATTCCGTTTTCTGGCTTCTAAAAGGCAGACTAAGCTATTACTTTCTGCTGCAAGAAAATGAATGAGAAAGAAGCCAAAGTCCAGAAAAAATCTTTAAAAAAACACCAGGAAGTGTTAAGGATCACTGATCAAAACCACTTCAGAAGCAATATAAAGTGGAGTTCTGCTGTATGGTGCCATCTACTTCTTTATTGCGTTATATTGAATAACTAATCCCGTGATGACTTTACAGCTTGCTGACATCATCTATCTGGCTGTTTGGTTTTAGACTACTCAAAAAAATGGGGGAACAGGATTTAATCCGGGTATAAATGGAAGGTAAGTTAAAGCCCTGGAATATTCTGGTCAGTTTAACAGCAGAGGCTGTTGTCAAGCATTTTGGCCGTTTTGATAAATGGAAAAAACAACAGGTGCACTAAAGGGGCAATGAGGAGACAACAACAAAAAAAAAAAAAAAAACAGGAGACCACAGACATTATTTCCCTCATTATTTTCTATACCGGTAGCATGAGGAGATGCCTGGACCTGAATGAGGTATTATAGACTGTCCACCTGGAGAGAGGTGCATTGCCAGAAGATTTACTCTGTCTCCCAGCACAGTCTGAAGAGCATGAAAGAGATTCCAGGAGACGGAGAGTTACTTTAGGAGAGCTTTGTTGGTCCTTAACCCATTAACAGAACCAATATCTCCTTTGTGCAATGGGGTATAGGATAAGCACTCCCAGAGCCTAAACGCATTGACATCCAGTGGGGAACTGGCATTAATGTCTCTAGCCAAACTGTCAGAAACAACCTTAATGAGGGAGGCCTCAGGGCCTGTTGTCCTCTAGTAGACCCTGTGCTTACTGCAACGCACAGTGGAACACTGGAATTGGCAGGTTCGGCAGTAGTGACCCGTTCTTTCCACAGAAGAGAGCAGGTTCATTCTGAGCTCATGTGACAGATGTGAAACGGTCTGGAGAAACTGCAGTGAGCTCAGAGTTGGTCAGGGGAGACATACATGGATGTACCCTGGATACGAATAACTGTAGTGATAAAACTGTTAAAACCATAGTTATTGGCATTACTGGTGAAGTGGTCCTTTGGTTGTTCCTAATGCAGGATAATCCTGGGCCTCATTCAGTTAGTTGAAGGAGGCCGGTCCTGCAGGACGGACAATGTGATACAATTTACTAGCTTGTATGCTCTCTCTACATAAAGACCAAAATTCCTCTGGAACATCTTATGTAGGCCCAGTTTATACCACTAAATTGTGCTTCAGGGGTTCAGTGATGAATCTGGGAGAAGATTCCCCAGGACACCAGCAGTCATCTCATGAAGACCATGCTCTGATGTGATGCGATTTAAAACTATTCTTCTTGCTGTGCAGTGTATGTATATGTAGCACAGAAAACAAAACATTTTTTGTTTTGTTTTCCACATATGCAACATATGTACTCAACTCTTCTACTATATTGTAATATTGCAAAGAAGTAAAATTACAACATAGAAATATTCAACCATAAATAAATTTCTTTTATTTTTTGATTTAACTTCTTTTTTTACACATTTGTACATTTTTGTGCTCTCAAGCTAATATATTTGAGGTAGTTTTGAAACCAAAGAAAGTTGATTAAACTTCAGATTTTCCAAAATGTATGATATGTTTCTTGCATTTGCAATGCATTGCAATGTTTTCATCTGGTAGGGGGCCCTTGTTGGCCTGGTAACACGTCAGAACTTTATAGTGGTTGAGGAAACAGAGAACGAGGATGATTTAATCACGTTAACTAAGTCAATAAAGGCCTTTTGTAATCTGTCATAGGGTAACAATGCAGTGTCTCTGATGGCTGCTTTACACGATGAGAGAGAGGCATTCACAGACTCTCTGACCAAGAGAGAGCAAAGGCGTGAGTCAGACAGATTCTGGAGAAGTTGAGAGACGACGGAGGACAAGAAAAAGAAGGGAGGGAGGGAGGGAGGGAAGAGAAGGAGGGTGGGACTGGAGCTGGAGTCTGGTAGGAGGCTGCCTCTGTGGCAGCCAGAGGTGAGGCTTAGCAGACAGCTTCAGCCCTCCTCAAGAGTGTTACTCCTGGATTTTTACATTTTGATCAATAAACCGACTCTGGATATTTCTAAGAAAATGTATGAACGACACAAGCGGAGATACAGCCTCTGTGCCAAAGGAGAGCGACCGGTAGATGTGGTTCTGATTAAGGTAGGCTACTTCTCTGCACTTTCAAACAAAGTTGTTTGGTGTTATAATACGGCCAGTGCGACACTAATAACAGTCATTTGAGCAGAAGCCTTAAACTCGGCAATAAAGCGCTGCAGAAAGATAAAACATAATGGCAAAAGTAATAAACTGAAAGGTAGGAATTTTAAAGCGGGACCCAATTCATAAAAGTGATCCATAAAAAGGAGGTCAGTGATACGTAATATTCATCATTAAGTTATAGAAGGTAATTTAATGGAGCTACAGGAAGTAAATTAAAAACCTCAGTTCCTGAAACAGGTTGGAATCACAGGCCTAGTGACACTTAAAGGTCTTCCCCAAAAAAGTTTCTTTCTTAGAGAAAGCATAACCAGGGGTTTCCTACATTTCTTCATTGTGCTTTGACAAACCCTTGGGGGTCTCCTATGGGTACTTCAAGGGGTTTTGTTGTGTTGCACACTTGAACATGATTGCACGGTTGCTGATAGTGGCCCTTCAGTCACAGAGTGCTTATTATTTGGGGTGGAGCTTGGTTTTTGCATACAGAAAGCTCCTGCATACGGGTATGCTTTATGTGACACCATGGCAGATGCCTGCTCTCTGTCCATCTCTGTGGAGTAGCTGTGCATAAAACTTAATGATGCGGAGACTATAAAAGGTTTTCCAGGGGTCAGGACAGTGGGTAGTTGCTTAACAAACTCTGCATCTTAAACACAATATAAACTTCTCTGGAAATGGCTGTCACTGTAATTATATCACCTCAAAGGGCTGGATACTAACCTGTAATGATTTTGTGTCAAATCAGTTGAAATGAGAGCTAAGTGGAGTCTTTGTAAATGGGTCTGTATGGCTCCCAAAAGGGGAATGCTATTTAAAACCCAAATGGCACCTTTTCTGTGCAGCACATATACTACATACACTGAAGTCTTTATAGCATTTCTCCACCGTGGAGTTTTATTTGGCTCCGACCTTCCTTGATTCTTGATATGGCTGTAAATTAGTTCAACATTAATCACAGTCTATTCATTTTCAAAGTGTCGAACCTGCTCCAAGTCAGATTTTGACTTTTTTGGGAGTATATAGAATTATTGATGGAAAACAAACTCATTGGAAAATCCCCTGAGATCAGATAAAGATGTTTTAGAGAATAAGATCTGATAAAACCTTTTTTCCTCAAGCTTAGCCTTGGAAAACCAATTTGTCATTAGTTGACAATGCAATGGTCCCAGCTGAAATCCAAATGATCATACTTTGCTTATATTAAATGTAGTCTGTTGAAGTTTGTCACACCCTTCATCTCCAGCTCTACAGCAAAGTAACATTGAGTGTGAACCCCCCCACCCATTATTGAGCCAAACTGATATATAGGCTTTTTGAGACACATGGTTAGTTGCTAGTTTTCATTTCTGCTCCTGGAATACTTGTTCACTAAATCATACATGTATATTTGAATTATACTTCCATTTGATCCCTAGTATGCAGGGGAATTTTAAATTTTTATGGTTTCAAGTTAGATTTTTACTTAAATTTTCTGTCTAATTTTCACACTTTATAAAGCTTTTTTGATGTTAAGAGCAAGAAAGTGGTATAAGCAATTCTCTGGCTTTATTGACTGTGGAGCAATGCTGCACTCTGGCAGTCAGCTGGCTGAAAAAGAGCTCCCTACATTTTCGGTCATGTAAATCTAGGAATCTAAGACTTAAGATCACGTTTCCCACAGTTCTGATGGGTGTGGGCCACATCTATCATGGGTTACATAAGGTATGAAATTATTCCAGGAAAGCAGCAACAAAAAATACCATCTACCGACCTGATGACAAAGTTTTTCCTGATGATGTTGTAGGAAGCTAGAGGCTTTTGTTTTGGTCTCCCATATAAATAATGCTCTAAACAGCATTATGCTTTTCTAAAGTTGCCCATTCCTGCTGTTGGTGACATCCAGGAGCAGGGCACACAGAGAGTATCTGAGAAACTTTCCCTGCTAGATGAAACGCCTCACCTTTGTTTTTTCTTTCTAAACCTGATTTAATGTCTGCTTCTCTCTACAAAATGGCTAGGATAGCAACTGGTGTGTAAGTGTTTGTGTTTGCAAGAGAGAAACAGAGAAAGGAGCGATATGATGGTGTGGGAAAAGGCAGTGGCTGCCTAACGGTTTCCTCTGCCCTTGGATGGAAACAGGCATTGAGCCAAATGACTTCACTCCAACCAGCGTTTAACATCCCAGCGTCTCTCCTGGCGCAGCGTCACACAACACATCATTACTTTACTTACCGAGTACATTCACCGTGAATGAGCCTTTATGCTCAACTAACTAACTTAGCAGCGCAGTACATCAGTGTGTAAATACTGCATGCGGTTCAAAACATAGAAAGGAAACGCCCAACAGGCTGGGACTGCTTTTCCTTAAATCTTTCTTTCCATGTTCAGGCATTTATTTTCTGTATATTATAAAATTATTTCCAGGAAAACTGTCACTCCACTGCAGAGGAGTGCTGCATTGTTGCTTCTCATTGAGTGACAAATATAAAAACAGAGCATGGACAGAATATTTGTGGTCTTAGTTACCTGTCCTGTCATCAATTTGGCAGTTTCTTAAAGAGAACTTGCTTTGGTGAGTGTCAGTTTTTTTCCTGATGGCTTTTTAAACTCAATGTGCAGATAGAAGAGTTTTGACCGTCCATCCATCCATCCACTGACCGAGAGCCCTGGAAAGTCTATCTCATTTAATTGAGCAATTTCACCTTTGAGAATGTCAGAAAATTCTGTTTCTGGGTATTTTGTATTGATCCTCCATAACATTATAACTACTAACGGATAAAGTAACAGTACGTGCCTTGTTTCACTCCTGACATATATTCATATGGATGTTATTTTCACACCTGCCAAACAGATAAACACTCTTCCAGACAGTTCAAACATCTCACAGAGCAAAGACTCCTCCTACAGCTGCAGTTCCTGTCTCTCAGCAGGGCTTAACATATCCTGCTTAGAACTGCCTTAAACAGCATAAAGAGTCGAAAATGTTTCTTATGACTTAATTTTATCAGTTGAAAATAGGCTTATGGTCGATCTTTGTCTAGAGGTCATATTGGTAATGTTGATTGTTGGTGCTAATAATTTCAGGGGAAAAACAACCTGTGTAGAGTAATTTAACAAGAACAGTGCTTCCCAGGTTCACCTGAGAATCGCTGCACACTATGGCCTGCTGCTCGCCAGCCTCCCAGATCAAAGCGTGCAGCGTAAACACGCCTGGCTGGGAACAGTCATTCTGTCAGCCATGGCATCCTTCAGTGCTGCACAACCGCTCTGGCTGCACGCCTGTTTGAAAACAAGGCACCAGTCCAACTTCTGCATACTCCACCATACACACACACACACCCACACACACACACACTCACTCAGCAGCCCGTCTTTTATTTTTAAACCAGATGTGTTTTTACTGGGTGCAGTTTAGATTCTCCAGAGACTAGAAAAATGCACAGAACTGTTCAGAATATGGGATGGCAGCCTGCCGACGGGGCGATCGGCTCCACTGCAGGCTCTCAGACTGACTCATTGCTCTGCAGGCCTCATTGGCTGACATCTCTTGACTCTATTGATCAGAGCTTCCTAAGGCTAAGAATGTTTCACATCCGCCTTTGTTTAGGTTTATGTTTATTTTTGTTGATGTTGAATTTAAAGCAAAAGTAGCAAGAAGTTGTTTGTGTGAAATCTGTGTAGCTTCATTCATTGTATTCTCGTTGGTATTCTTTAATGCTTCTTTCAGTCACCACATGTTACTTTTCCAGTCACACAGCCAAATAAAATGGTATTAATTCTCAGTATTTCCACGCTCTGATCCGTTTTTAAGTATCCATTTCACTCCAGAGAGTTCAGGTCATTCAAGCCTCAGTGCCAATATCCACTAAAGTAGGTTTTGTTCAGTAAAGGTCTTTTATTTTAGCTCAGATTTTGTCACTGGTGTCGCAAGTCAATATTTCACTGCCACTTTTACCCAGTGAGGTTAATCCATTTTGGATCCTGTAGTCAGCTGCAACCAGAATCTTCAGAACCTGTGCAGGCATTTTACAGTATGTCTTCATGCTTGCGTGTGTGTTTGCTGGAGCCCTCTTTGACCAGCTAATCTGTCCTCGTCAGCAAGTTTGTTCTCTCTCAGCGGGCACTGTTTGATATCTGAACACAGCTGTGAGGGAAAGAAAGAAAAAAACCTGACTATCTGTGTGTGTTGGATTTGGTTTGTGCATGAGATACTTGATGAAGTAGCTAAGACATCAGAGGTAATATGGGTGTGTGCGGCTTTGCTGAATGTGTTATAATTTAGCATGCAGTTATCATTTGCGCGTATCTTGAGTCAAGTAAAGTGCCCAGCCACTAACTCACCACTTCCAGGCCTGGACAACAGAGCTCAGTGCTTCTCTGGGTCAGTGGGATAGTCAATAGAGAGCGCTGGGGGAGCAGAGGGTTAGTTTCTTAAAGCCCCACTGGAGTTGACATTGCTGATATTTTAGAGTCTCTCATCCGGTCTTCAGTATTTTTTGTTTTTTTTTTTTTTTTTTTTTGTAAATATGGTGTCTTTTGTTAGGTTGTTCTTTTTTTTTTTGCTGTTTGTTGACAATATAAGACTATAGGAAAACCAAAGAAAACCTCATATATCTTGATCCTGGGATTTACCTACTGCAAAAAAGTAACGCTTTGAATAAACCTTTCCGATCAAAACTGTCTACAAATAATGTCTATAATGAAATAAGTTTGCAAATACAACAATGTCATCGTTAACATATTGTATTTATCACTTTGAAGCTTTAATTTGTCTTTAGCACAAACTGTAAAGAGGTTATGAGGAATCTGTGTCTTTCCTACAGCAGACAGCACTTAGAGCAAACCAAGTGTTTTAAAATTACTCTGCTTCCCATTGGAGAGATGGGTTAAGAGTGGGAGTTTCTGCCATCTAATTCACCTCGAACCTTCCACTTCACAACACTATCTAGTATTGTCTTCTAGCCAAGTGTTTAAAATCTTGAAACCTGAAATTACAACCATATAGTTTATTCTATGTTATCATATTGTTGAACCAAAATGCCACCAAGACATGACACTTAAACTACATGGAGTTTGCATGTTCCCCCGTGCATCCGTGGGTTGCGATAGACTGATGTTAGTTATCATTTGTCAAAAATCTCTTGATTAATCAAGAAGTCAAATATAAATTTGCTACACCAGCAATTCCACCTTTTTTTCTTGAGGCCCTCTACATAAAGCAACACCACATTACTTTGACCCAAGTATTAGCTTAACTTTAGATATATTAAACAATTTTTCACAGCAATAAAAAAGCACCTCGTACCTACTGATGATAAGTACTGGCTATCTTTCTCAAAATCTCGACTATTCAACTTGAGATTTTCAGATCATTCACTTAATGAGTCATTTGATCCAGATCAAATCACTTTATAGCAGTTTAAACCCTTAAACATGAGTACGACTAAAAGTTTGGCAAAAAAGATGTAAAACTTCTGATGAGACATCTTTCTCAGATTTAGGATTAAATCTATAGGGGTGAATGGGGTCTTGTCTTTACAAGTTACACCATGACTTTTCGATCTGCAGGTCCATAGTGGTTTAATATCAGATTCCAATGCCCAGAGAGAGTTTCTTTTGTGACATTGCATTGTTACCAGTGGCTTTTAGACCTGGAATTTACAGGTCTAGCCCTCTAGTGGCTAATGGTAACATAGTGTTGCTTTAAATCTGCACTAAAACTGTACATGTCTGCATTAAGACTCTTACTTTGGCCTATAATCTATACCCAATACCCTTTCACTCAAGGTTAAACACCACTCTGGGCTTTAATTAGGTGCTTGACTTTACAAGCGGTACATAAAATGATCATTCAGAAATCTTTGTCATGTTTGGGAGGAAAGTGGTGCAGTATAATCCATGAATCAGAAACATTTGTCTTTATTAGTTTGAAAATGTTTCTTCAACAAAGAATTAACCTTACGGCAGGGAAGCCCCTAAACCAAAAATGTAGACCCCCACCAACTTAATAAGGTTGTTTCAAGGTGGCGTCATGATTATACCTCACTTCCTCTCAGAGGGAGGTGAAATCACTTAATGAAGCGTATCAGTGCCATGTCAACATTATTGTTGATACAGCTTTTTTCTATTAATCAGTCATGAACTGTCCGGATATTTCCTGAGATTTTCCTTATGCAGCCTCCCATCTTCCTTAATCACTCTTAATTTAAATAGATCTTTGTTGTGCTACCCCAATTACTGCCTGCTGTGTAACATCTGACTGGAGAGAAATGTGACAGCCTTAAATCAAGAATAGATTCAGAGAATCTAGATGAAGGGGAAATTAAAAGAAAGTCCCTGAATTATTATTATAATTATTCCTGAATAATTATCGGAAAATCGTGAGCCAGCTCTACATTAAAAAGTCCTCAAATCCTTGGCGTGCAAACAGTTAGGGAAACCTGATCTGACACATATTGGATCAGCACCTTTGTTTACCAGGTGAAACCAAGACATTGCCTTCAGATCATAAGCCCATTTACGCCCACTCAAGATCTTAAACAGCCAAGTTTAAAGGCTAAAACTGAAGCTTGTTGATCTGAGCCAGAGTTAGCGTGAGCTTACTGGGGGTGGAAGTTCAATAGGGTGAATTACGAAGAGGAGGAAACAAGCTAAAGAAAGACTGGAACAAAGAAAAGGAAAACACCATAATAAAGAAAAGAAAACAGTTAAAGAACTCTCTGTTCTCAGATATAAGATCACAGGCCAGGCTTTTGTTATGTAGCTCTCAGCTTAACAACCTTTGGCAATGTGGCTTTAATAAACAGAAAAAAAGCGATTTCATGATGTTTGTGTGAGGGAGCAGTTTAAAATGGGAGCAGTTTTATCTCCAACTTAATGGTGTTTATTAAAACCTATAGAGCTTCTCTGAGGCTCTGTGATGTTCACACTTGAATGGCTTAGGTCAAACTGTTAAAGCCTTTGCGTTAGCTGTGGTGATTAGGCTGCCTGTGGCTCTTTCTGCGAAAACCTGCTCCCTCATTGTTACACACACACTCACACCAATAGCTAGATAGTAAGGGCACAGAGGAAGCAGAACAACAATGTCGTGAATTTACAGCCAATTTCACATCTCTTAAAAGCTGCTTGTGTGTGTGTGGAGAGGGTTTTTTCTTTTTTAAGTAACTTCCTCTGTGAGCAAGATGAAGCCTGAGAGGATCTGCAAGATCCCGCCGACACTCCAACATTTACAATAGCCGTCCTGTCGTTGCCACTCTGTGTCGTTCTGGACGCAGAGCAGCACTTCTTAACAGACATGTCGTTCTGCATCATTATTTCTTTGTGGGTGATGATCACATGTTGATGAGGCTGATTCAGTGTCTTCCTGTTTCTCTGCAGATCCACCGAGACAGAGAGGCGTCGTTCCATCAGACTTGTAAGCCTCAGCACTCAGGTAAGAGCTACGAGCAGCTGCTTCTTCAGTCTTGTTTTAAAAAAGTGGCTTTACTTAATTTTAATGATTGTTTCCTATTTACGTCCCTTTTTGGAGAGTTTTGGACGTTTCCACATGCTGGCTGCTTTCTATCAGCAACAAACTTGCCTATTGGCTTCATGTGGGTGTTTCTATTATAGTTGCTGCTGTATTTTATTTTTTTTACTGTTTTTGACCTGGTTGCTATTTAGTGTGCATAATAAAGACTCTTGCGTTGTTTTAGAGAGCAACACTAGAGCAGATCTTGCATTGAACATAACTTCTGAGAAAAAGGCTGAGAAGTTCTATTCTGTATGGCTATTTTTTCATATCAAAAGAGGAAATGAATACAGGTAAATATGGATACTAAGCTGAGACTTGGACTGATGTCAGTTTTTTACATGCTAGTGTTTTCTGGGCGTTTGTATCTCATAATCGTGCCTTTGCTGTAACTTTTGAGTTAGTTATATGTCAAAAGGTTGATTGATAAATGAAATGGTTGCTAGACTGACGATTGACTGCTTCCTGTTTCTATGTTTAGCTGTAACCTTAGTGTCCTGCCTATGGTCTTTAACATCCAAACTGGTCCTTACAGCTTGTTTTTTTCCTCTTCCAGTCAGATTCTGATTTGTTTAGATCAAAGTTTGATTTGTTTGATTTTGTACAGGTAAAATCAGCTCATGTGACAAGATCATAAATGATATTCGCTTTACAGGAAGGAGATCAGACAAGATTTCAATAAGAAGTATTAAAGGCTAAGAGCCATGATGGCCAATGGGAAGTGTGTTAAATCAAAATTTTGCGTTAAACCCATGTAGATGAAGTCAAGAAAATTCCAGTCAATGTTTTCTGTGTGTATTTCTCTGTGTATTTCTAGTGTTTAAAAATCTTTTTTGGTTTAATAGAAGCTGTTTAGTTTCGGTATAATCAGAAGAAGTACTTCTGGTTATGAAATAGATACGATCAAATGCAGTTTGAAGTCATCCAGAAGACATCTTAATGCCGTTGGTATCTGACGGTTACTTAGCAGTGGTACAAATCTTGTTTTTTTTAACACCGCCTATATGTTCTGTACTTCCAATGCTGTAACCCAAACTTTATATTATGAAAAATAAATGTAACAACAAAAAAATATATAGTCAACACTTCTGCTGTGTTTTTCCACAAAATGATTACTTATTTTTTAACCTAGAAATAAAAGTGTCCAACAATGAGTAAAACTCAAGGATTTTAGCTTTAAATCTGTGGACTATATTGCTATCTTACCCTTGGTTTAGCAGACAAAGTCATGTGCTGACAGGAGTTGAATGGTTTCTCCATGAGATAACCTTCAGTTCTAAAGTGGCATTTTGTTACCATAGGCTCTTGTTGCTTCCCTGGTGGTTTTTTTTCATCTGAAAGTAAATATTTTTTTAAAATGCAGAGTTAGTATTTTTGTTAAATACTACTTCTACCAATTCTGTTATTTATGGAGCACCTTAAAACAATCACAGCTTCAACAATGTGCTGCACATATATGAACAAGAACATTGCAAAGCAATGAAAAAGGAGCAGTTAGACATTAAATAAACAAAGTAAAATAATGATTACAGGTTAAAAATTGAAAAAAAGAGAACAGAAAGTTTCAACTTCTGAAAACCAAGAAATAATTTCTTTTTTAAATATGCAGGTGGAAGAGCACGTCTGATCTGAATGGGAATGGGGAGGTTATTCCAAAATACTGGGAGCAGTAACATGAAAAGGTTTCTGCTTTCATCTTATGGGAAAAGGTTTTCATATTTTTTAGAATTTTTTTTTCATCCACCATTTTTACAGGAAAAGTTGTAAGCTGTTGAACATTGAGATAAATGATAAAACTGGAATGCCTATGTTTGATGGCTCAAAGGGGTGATAGTGTTGTTTTTGTTTATGTACAATATCTAAGCGGCTACATTTCTGTAGTTTTGCAGGAACCTAAAGATGAAGTGGGACCATGAGAGGAGAAATGATATAAGTTCAGCAGAAGTCGAAGCAATAGTTGAAGTAACAGCAAGTGGCTCATGGGGAAACCTTGTCTCCACAGTGACTAGACTTCTTTTGCATTACGTTAGTTGATGTTAAACTTCCCATTTCTTATGGTCATGTTTCTTCACTCACAAGTGTCAGGTAATTGCTGCTCTGAGTAGACCATGTGAACCTTCAGTAAAAGTAAAAGTCCTTTTTGAATTAAAAACTTTAAAAAAAAACAACAAAATGCTTGATTTTGGAAACCTGTCAAAGTTTTTCCACCAGCTGACATGCAGTCTGCATCAACATGCTGCTAGCAGAAAACATTCAGTCCAGCATCATATCTAGCCTCTCATTTAATTCAGAAGACTTTTCAAATGGTGGTTTTAAAAGTTTATAAATCCTTGGTGAAGCTCGTTTAGAGTTTCGTTTATTTACTTATAACATTTGCTGCCTAAGGTTGAATAAGTTTGGGACGTTTGAAAGGCTAAAAGCCTTGCCCTACTCTAACAATTTGGCTTTGCGCCTTAGATCAGCAAAGTTATGTCTGAACAAACTGTTCTCTTGGAATGATGGCCTTTGGACAAATTAAGCCATATTAGAGATGTTGGAGCAAAGCAGACAATGGAGCAGTATGAAATATTCATGGTTTGAATATCGTGTTGAGAACAAATGCCACACATCAGTCAGAAGTAAAAGTACAGTTTTATATGTTTGAGATAGTTTTACTTTTTAGTTATACACACTTGTTTTAAAACTTGCATTTGAAAAAAGAACATACTGATGAAAATTAAGCAAAGGATATGAACAAAAGCCCCTCCTACCAGCTGTGAGGCACAGTATTGCCAGTGAGTTGGTTTGAGTTTTTTCACCTGCAGAATGAGACACTTCTTGTTAACCATGAACCTGTTTTAAAGTATTTTAAAATCAAATATTTGGCTATTTGGAGATAATCCACACCAGGCATAGCAGCAGTTCTACTTAAAAAACTAAATTGGTACATTAAGATAAGCTGTGGGACTTTGGTAATTTTCACTGTGATGGCATAACCATCTGCAGACACTGTTGCAGAATGGTGAAAAGTCTTCCACGGTGGTCACAAGCTTGTGAACCATGGGGTGGGCCTGATACTCTGCACACTGCTTCTGCATTTTAGCCTAGTTTGGTTGCAACAATACAGACATTGCAATCCACACCACATGTACCTAAACTGAAGACTAAAACCAGATGAATTTTGACTTGTTTCTGATAAAAATTTTGCTGTACAGAACCTTGGAGGTACGGCTGAGAAGACAGACCACTGTGAACATATACATTTATAATGTGAAATAAAAAACCTCAAAAAACAAAGTTTACCCGCAGTATCCTTGAACAGACATTTAAAACAAATTGGCATTTATTTATAATAAACAACTATGAAAATGTGAGTCAGTTTGATAGAGGAAAGAGTACCATGATGACAGGAGGACGGAAGGAGGGAAAAAGACAGAGCGAAAGGTTTCAGGTAAAGTTGGTGAAAAGGCAAGGGTTGGTTTCCTCTAAAGCAGCCAGACATCAATACTCTCTTTCTGACAGAAATCTCTCTCTGTTTGCCCTGTTTATATGGTGATGCGATGATAGAAAGGCCACCGCTACTTTGGATCTGATCCATAATCTACCCATGATAGCAGATTTTAATCTGCAGATATCAGCTTCTTTTTATTTTCATCTGTTATTATTGTTTATTCTGTTGAACAAGAATGTCTCCTTTCCCAATTATGTGTTACTGTGTTAATTGAGGTCAGGTCAGCCTTGGTTATAGTAGCAATAATCATTCTTGACTATAAACGCTTTGAGTAGATGAACAGAGCCGTAGTGTAACTCTTGCTTCAGTAAAGTTACTCTGAGCCATTTTCTTTCATCTGTTTGTGCCTCATGCCGCCTCAGCACTGAGGTGGTGTTTTCTGTGTGAGTATATTAAGGATTAAAGCTGCGAAATGCATGTAATCGATTGTCTCCACAATAGAAAACATCAAATATGGTTTACCTGGAGAACACTAATTATTGGACTGTGTGTGGTGTTTGGATTTCACTTTCTTTCCAGTGTTCTCAAGTCTCCACTTATTTGTTTTTATTTTATACATCTTCAGCAAAAAAGGGGGGGGGGGGTCCTTGTCATGATTGGTTATTGGTGACTGTGGCTGATTAGGAGAAGCAATGTTGGCTTCATCTTTCTTCAATTTTAATGCTGCCTTTTTTTCATTGCATCCCAAAAAGCATGTGATGAATGTGCTCAACACGTTCTGATGTATGATTATTAAAGATGCTTAGTTAGAGGCAAAGATAAAGTTTTACTTCGCTTAAATGGAGGTTGTGTAGTGAAAAATCACTAAAGTATCATTTATCAGTGTCAGGGTCGGTGTAATTGACTCTTGAAAAGTAATTTGTAGAGTGTCCAGAATCAAGATTAAGGTTTAGATGTTGGTTTTTTTTTTTCTAACTCTGAAACAAATTTACCCTGAGCCTCATTTATCAAGAACTGGTAAAGATTTGGGTGCAGCAATGATTATAGGAGGAGTTCTGTCTGTGAGTTATGGAACCACAAATTTCATTAATTATTCGGACGTTGGCCAATTTAAGTAGATGAACAGTTGAGCATAGAGGATCTGGTGGCTGGAAAGACGGTAAAAACACTTTTTAAAAAAGGCCTTTATGCAACGGACTTCAAAATGAAAAGGAATAAATTAGAAATCATCGTGTTTTGGGGGGTCAATTCTTTAGGCTGATATTCCTTTCATTTCCTCCATTCACATGGTAAATTTGACACAATGATAAATGTTACACAAGTCTCAGTTTACACAAAAAATAACATAAATTAACAAGTGAAACAAACACTAACAATGGGTAACAAATGGAGGGATCAACAATGACTGCGCTTAACCTGATGCCATGGCTGCTGAATATTGCCTAATATAGAAACTAAAAAATAAAATACAACACTAATATCACCCAAAAATAACCACCTACAGATGTATCAGTCTATCTCTTGAATAAATACACAATAAAGACACATACTTAACTTTTAGTGTAGTTTCTGACACCGGTAATATCCCCAAATGTTTTTTCTCTTTAGTTTTTTTCTTCCACTTCTTAAACATAATTAATGAACCCGACTGTCCAATGCAGCGCTGTGCA
Source organism: Jordanella pulchra (assembly GCA_034780135.1). Classification (NCBI taxonomy): domain Eukaryota; kingdom Metazoa; phylum Chordata; class Actinopteri; order Cyprinodontiformes; family Cyprinodontidae; genus Jordanella; species Jordanella pulchra. The sequence continues at coordinate 18,665 of JAUZNJ010029830.1, forward strand.
GAACTACATAATGGGATGTTACGCACTGTATCCTCTTTCACAAACCTCTTAAAAGTGGGTTTTCCCTATGTGTTGTTATGGAAGCAGTGAGGTGCGTAAAAGTCGTCCCAGCCCTGATAGCAAGGCTCACTTGTTTTGATGCGTTCAAGGGCCAGTGGTGTTCCCAGTTCAAAAAGTCAGCAGCTAATACAAACAAAAGTCTGAAATCATTTCCTATAATAACAGTACGTTTGCATCCTTAAGACTAGAAAAGCACTCAGAGAGGAAAGACCTCCACCAAGCAGCTCGTTCGTTTGTCTGTTTTCAAAATAACTGTAAAGTGTTGGGTTGATTTTGCTCAAATTGTCACAGAAGAGTCGTATTATAACCATTGACAAATGATTAAATTTTGGTAATGATCTGGATAACCGTCAAACAAACAAACAAACGCAGATGAAAACATAATGTCCTTGGCAGAGGTAAAAATTGATATTTTCATCTGCCATTATTATTTTAAAAGAATGTTGTGCAGAGACTTCCCCACACAGATTATAGGCATAAAGATGATGATAAAATATGATAACTTGTCCTTTGTAAACTCACAGCTAAGTGATTATCACCACCTCCTTTTTTTGATGTATAAATGGCCAGAGGAAGCTCGGCCGTTTATATGATGAAGTTGTGCTGCTGAATCATTCCATGTGATCAAAGACCGGCCCGTCTCCCTTTCATTATTCCCTGAAATAGTCTGTGTCTAAAAGACTGTGTCTAAATGTGATATCCCACTGAAGTATCCCAGTGGTCAAAACCCCCAATGTGGAGATCAGCTCCAGAGAGATGCTTCTAACTCTTAGGTTCCCATTCTAAAATGGGTCTCTACTTTTGACATACCTCTATGTTAATATCCACAAAGAATTGAGTTTATTTAGGAAACCCTCACCTTCTGTGCTGTTACTCACCCAGAGCTCTGAAATGCTGACTCTTTAAATTCTCCTACATGCTGATTTTGGTTTTACTGTAGTTAATGTTCTCTGAAAGTCAGCAAGTTCAGATTCGTAGATCAGCAGCATCGATCCTCCTGGGAATCCCTGAGCCCAGTCATAGCTAGCAAAGTGTATTTCCTAACTCCATTGAGAGAAGTACTTAGGGTTTTATTTTATTGTTTGTGTTTGATTCTCTTTTCTTCAGTCAAATGGGAAGGAAAATGCACAAATTTGCTCATGCTTTTTGTAATTTTTAGTCATTTTTTAATTACGCAGCTTAGTGTAGCCTGATGAAAATCCGATTCTTTAATCTCAAAACAGATGAAGAAAAATCAATCATCCAGAATAAACCTATTCCCAGAAATCAGTTTCTAAACACATTTTCTCTCTGTTGTCGAGCACAGCTGAATTTCCTCCACTCAACTCCAGGTCCACCTGGACATAAATTGAGGAGACGATCAAAGACCTGGTTTGCAGTCTGAGCAAGTATATTAAAAAAACAATATTTTCTTTTCAAATCAGTAGTTCTCCTGCATTGCATTGTCTTTCAGAGATGCCTGTCTAATTTCCTATCAGAAATAAACTTGAATAAACAAATCTTATATCTAACTCCAGACATTTGGACATTTTTGGGCTCATCTGTATGTCTGATAAGAAATTGATAGTGTAAAGGAGTAATAAAAATGTTGGAAAAAGTAGGAGTTTCTCAACCTTTTCCATTCAACAAATACAGCACAAAGTTGTGCGAATTTCACCAACTCAAGTCAGTGCACAAAAAAAATGTAAAGACAGAAAGAGGAAGAAGCCACCAAGGTTTTGTTATTTCTGTGTCAGACATGTTGTTTTTGTGGCTTAGGAAGAACCTGGAGCAGCGTCCCCTGACACTTTATTACTGGTTGCTGCAGAGGTTGGGAGTATGCCAGGTTGTGTTGTGGTTCGCTGGTCTATGTTGAGTCATGCTGCTCTGTTAACGCTGCTGATTGGGATGTTCCATGATATTCCTTCCTTAGCGGGTGAGGCTGTGTCATGTTCTGCTCAGCTTAATTCTGTGATATTTATGCAGGCGCTCCGATATTTGCTCTGGCTGAGAATCACAGGGAAAAAAAGATACAGTGAAGACTAAAAACACACTGTTTTGCATGAATCATAGCAAAGCTTTACATTGTGTTCTGTTGGTAATGTGCCATTATTCTCACATTTTGTGCTACAGTCATAAATCCCTTTTCTTATTTTTTAAATTGCAGTTAAACCTGTGTGTAGGCATGGCCAATTATCACTATTAAGGTAAACCAAGGCTTTAAAAGTGATTGTTTTGAAAGGTCAAAAGTATTCCATCACCCTTCTTTTACAGTTTAAAAGCCATTTATCAGCATTAAATAGTAAGGACTGTAGAGAACAGAGTATTCTGGGGGATTTTTTTGTAATTTTTTATTTGGAAGGAGCATTGAAGGGGGATGTCTGCCCCTCCCTCACCTGTTGCTGTGCATTGCAACAGCTTAAAGGCACCCAACTACAAGAAGACTATTATACTTTTTGCTAACTCTCAAAGAGATTGTTTTGTTCAATATTTTCTTTTTCACAAATCATTTTTATTACTGTGACCTTGTTTTAAAACCACAGCTTGCTTTAGTGTGAGCAGCGTGTCAGTAGAAAGGCTACATGCTAACCTCAGTCAAAGTACTGGAGTAAGAATGTCTCCAAATCCAGAATAACAAAGCATAAATGTTAGATAATTTTAAGAGTAATTTTTAACAAAATCACTTTGGCAGCAGTTACAATTTTTCCTTCTATTATTGTTATAACAATTAACTTTTGTATATTTTTTTTTCCCCATCTTGCTCATGTTATATTTAATAGTATCTATTACAATGCATGACTCACATCAGCTCATGCCTGAATGTTTGTAAAATACAGCAGTTTCTGCAGCAGCAGGGACACTGTTAGCTGATTAGGATCCGATTCTGTTCAAAGTCTCCTCCAGAAACATCCAATTGAGTCTCACCTTCATCTATTCAAATATTCTGACTGGAATCTAAATGTACATAAAGCCCACACAGCTGCCTCATACCCCATGCTCATTCAGCGGGATATAACAAAAAGAAGAAGAAAATAAGGGCTGTTAGAGATGGGAAGCAATAGGAAGCTATGCAAGGTAGGATTTTATTCAAGGCGTGTTTTTTAAGATCAGTTCACAGTAAAATGCACAGTAGTTGTTTTCTGACCCAAAAGGGTGACGGTGGTGCAGAATGCAGAATTTCATCCTGCAATCACTCCACGTTCCTAAAGTTGATTTAATGCAATCCTCCCAGGTCTATGAACAGCTTCACGTTGAGCTTCAACCACCCACAGACTCATCTAAGCATGCTCTACCTGCTCTGTGTCCTCCTTTGTGTGTGTGTGTGTGTATGTGTATATATATATATATATATATATATATGTGTGTGTGTGTGTGTGTGTGTGTGTGTGTGTGAATGTGTATGTTGTGGTGGACTCTGTTTATAACTGCGGGAGGAAGACAGCTGTCAGGGCTCACAGTCCTCTGCTAGTTTTGGTGAGCAGGTGTGAGGGGGTGGAGTCTACAACAGACAAGCTGCATCCTCCTGTGTCCCCGCTGGCTTTTACCGGATAAAGGCCAAAAAAGGCTTTGCAAACAAGCAGCTTGTTTCAAATTTCTTTCTTAACGTGGACTCAGTGGTCAGAGTTGGGTTTCTCACTTTTTAAAGAGTGCTGCAAGTCCAGAAGAAACCTTGTTGTCAGTCTGGCCATAAAGATATTGAAACGCAGACAACATTCTTTATTTAATATTTCCCTTTAAAGGATTTTACTAACTACATATTGAAATGGAATATAAATGTGTTTGATAAATGTTTAAGTAGCTTTATTTTATTCTATAGGTTGATGTTGAAGGAAACATTGACCTCTTCTTTTCTCTTATCTTAACCTTCCTCGTGTTTGTAGGCACTACTTGTCCATCATACGGTCTGTCAACTGAAGCATTCCTCAGAGAGGGCAGAAAATAGAAGACCTTATTGCAGAAAGTTTTTTTTTGGTGTTTTATTTAGTTTCCTATAAAAGAAGGAAGAACAACAGGCTGTTTTATCAGCTCTGAACCTTGAAGGTTAAAAGATGATGATTTTTAGTTGTGTAATTTTCTATAACATATGTTTTCTAAAAGGTAACGTGTAGATTGCTGTTGCACATGTTTTCTTTATAGGATAATCTAAAAAGGGAATGAAATAACATCTGAGGCACCTAACAGATGTTTTAATCTGTTTTGTTAGAATATTTTATTTTATTTTATTCCTAAAGCAATGACCCCTGACCCCTCTTGTTAGAGATGCTCCGTATTTGTTCTTTGTTTACTTGAACGTCTATTTTTTTGCCTTCACAAAAAAGTTCAAAATGATGTTTGGGGCAGTTCTGCTCTTGTGTATAATATATAGATACCAAAAGAAAAGTAAGGAGATATAATTCTAGTGGTTAGTGGATTTACAACCTCATCAATCTTCCATTTGGACCGACTTTCAGTGATTTTTAGAGAAGATTTCTAGAACTTTAGGTTCTTTCAGGTATTTATAGTACTGATAGCGGTTCCTTGAAGCTCCAATATGGTATTATTGGGGGAAAGTAAAAGAACTTTTTTCTTGGTATTCTTTAGGGTTGATGACGTCACAAGAGTTGAGCAGATTAGCTCGTATTTTAAACACTATAGCTGACCATCAGCTTTAGATGTATGACTCCCATTCTCAGTCTAATTCATCACCAGCTGCTGCTGTTTAGTTCAATTTTACCTTTTCTGTTTTTTCTGAAATCTAGCACAATTGTGCAGAACACAGATAAAACACATTTGAAGACACTAAAGAAGTACACAAAACACTGGAGGCACCGATATTAAGCTCATCTGTCACCTTATTTGAGGTCACTACTGATGCGCAAATGGATGCTAGTTTTTCATTAGCTGGATTATCATCATTATTATTATTAGAAGAAGTTGCCCAATAGCTGCCAAAACTAACCTATACTTAAAATGAGTTTGGCTGAACTACAAAAAAATCTGGCTAGTTGTTTTAGTTGCCCAGTAATAATAAACACAGATTGAAGTATGTTGAAGGATTAGCACACAGACATATATTTTTAAGCTACTTCCTCTTGCTCTTATGAGTGCAGTGAATGCAACATGTTCCTGTGGGACAAAGAATAACTTCCACATCTTGGGGCCCAAACAGACATCTGGAATAACGCAAAACTCCAAACTGGGTGGATGATCTCATCCAGTTGTTCCTGGCAGCTGGCTAAAGAAAGCCTGCTGGTATATCAAGCTTCCTCTTCGACTTTGGCCTGGAATATTATCAGTACATGTCCCTACAAGCACAGCGACCCTGGAAACCCGCCTCCCATCCGCCCTCCAGGACCTCGCTGCTTCCAGGAGCTGTGAATTGTGTGCTGACTTTGGAAATGCTTATTTGTGGTATAGCAAAGGGGTTTGGAGGGAATGATGGGTGTAAACCTTTAAAAAAGGCTCTCTGTTAAAATGCCATGTTGGTTTAGGGCCACTGTAGCTTAATGAGAGGAGCTGAATGTAGCTGCTAAGCACAGGGTTTGAAGTGAGACAAATGTTTTTTTTAAGATGTGCATCTTTTAAGATTATTGAAGTGATGAGTCGAATTAAATGGAGAGGTGGGGGGGTGACTGTAGACATGAGTATTTCTACATTATGAGTTTTCTATTAACTGAGATGGACTCTGACCTAAAAGGTTTATAAAAAATCACCAGGAAGTTTAAAAAGTGTTTGGATGTTCTGTTCCTCAGAGCCTTGTTTTTTTCTTCTTTTTCCTCAACTCCAATTTTGCTTTATGTTTGGACTTGGAGGTTTGACGGAGCACAGACAGTAGTGCAGCACAGAGAGCTTTACTTAAGACACACAGGATTACATTTACAGAAACGAACAACCAACTAGTGACAATGCTGTGTGTGTTTCACTGTAACTGTTCATGGCCTGAGGATTTAGTTTAACGTTTTTCTTCTCAATAGACAAAAAAAATGCTGTTTTTTTGCCTTTTTATATCCTTTTATGAAGCTTTTCCTAAAGTAGCATTTTTCTCTCTAAATTCCCATTCACGAAGGAGTTAAAACTAGTCATTGTTGTGTGTTTCAGAATCCTCAACATCCCCAGCATTTCCCAGTTTGCCCGGCAGAACCAGCAGTTCCACCAGCTGTCCGTCGTCTGCTCACAGAGATTCTGGCAGTGACATCGAAAGCCTCCTGAATGCAGAGCCAGAATATGACACCATCTTTAGAAAGGTCTGTAAAAAAAACAGGTTTTAGCTTGCTGGGCATTTTTATTTAGAAGTTGTAAAAATGAGACCAATTTAGCTTTAGAATGCTTTCCCTTTTAGTTTCACCCAATGTTTTAAAAAACAGTTTTACAAAAGTCTTCGTGTTATTTAAACGTTGGTGATGTCTATCAAGTTCTTAACACAATTTTAGCAGGGTTTTATATGACAGACTTCAACTCAGTAGAACAGCGGTTGTGAGGTGGTTTTCACATTGATTGTGATGTGACTCTTGGGAAATATAAAGGCCAAAATATATCATGAATTGAAAATAAATGTGCAATTTGATCAAGGGGATGTAACAGTTATTTGTTTAATACAGAATTAAAGTATTGTATATGCAATAAATTGTAAATAATTTAAATATATAAATAAATATCCCATTAAATGATTAGAAATACATATATTTAAATTAAAAAGTAAATAAATGTATTTAGAACATGATTATTTAAAAAATCTATAAGATTATTCTCTTTTATATGTATAAATAAATAATTTATGTAGTTACATGTAAGAAATTACATGTATTTTTAAGGGGATGACCAATCTGTTTCATTGGTTGAAATGTTTAGGAACCTCTGCTGTAGAATATAACTATGTAGTAAAGTAGGACAATGCGATGTGGTGGAATTAGTATTTCATAAATAGTTTTTAGCTTTGCTTTTTATTGAACCAGAGCTCCGTAAGTCTGCTGACCAAACATCTGTTTCATCTGTCTGCACTTGACTTCTTTAAAAGACCTGTGAGCCCTCCATAAAAAACAAAATCAAATGTATTAACTAATTATGGGATTTCTGATGCCTGTTTTTTGGATGGTATGATATATTAATTAATATTTGGCACTTTTCAAAATCAATTTTGCAAAAAAAAAGTTTAAAATCCTGTTTCATATTCCTTCCGCTTCAGTTATGAGTTGCTTCGTGTCGAAGTATCAGTCAGAAGTAAAGTCCCAATAAAATACATCAATTTAGTTGTGACAGGATGTGAAATAATGAAAACCTCTGAAAAGCACTGTACATTTTCAAATAAGCGAAAATCCAGATTTGCCAGCAGTGTCTTTATGCTCCAATGGCTGCGCTCCAAACACCAGGTTCACTCATGTCGAACTGCAGGAATGTATTTCTGTTTGCCTCTGCAACATCGCCTATAGGGAATTTTTCCTATGTATAACAGAGGCTGTTTCTCCCTCAGTCAGAGCTCAGTTTTATTTATCAGCACCCTGAGGCTGAGGGGCCCAGACATCAACCGAACATCTTTTTGACGCCAGCAGCTCTGCTCCGCTGCCGGGGAAAGTGCAAGCCGCGGCTCCCGCTGTCACTCGGGTGCTGTTGAAAGTTGGTGTGAAGCCGGGGAAGCCTTTGGTTGTTGTTGAGATGCATGTATCTCTCGGCGTTGCATCTTTTTGCCGCGCTGAGCACTCAGAACGTCCTCACTGTATTTGGATCCACATGTCCTGTTTATTGTAAACAGCAGCGAACAATGAAGTGTTCGCAGTGATTATCAGCTGCCTGCCAGTGTTCACTGGGATGCTGAGGGTTAGGACACAGCCGACAGTGAGTGATGGATGAAATGGGGTTTTAGGCTCTGCTGGCTTTGATTTCAAACAAAAGGCCAAAGAAGCAAAATTCTGAAAGAGGGGATTAGCACATTTGCTTCTCTCTGAAGAGAACATGTCTTTTCTTTAGCAAGTTACAGTTCTGTAATAGTAAAACAAACAAAAAAAAAACTGTTTTTAATAACTCTAAAGGCCATGGCATGGATCTCATTAACGCGTGAGCTCAGCACGCATCATGTGCCCTTGTGGAAAGAGAGCATAACATTAATTGTTGTGTGTAAGGGCATGAGAACACTGAAAAAGCCTGAAATGTAAAATGTTTAATCCTATCTGAATCCTCCTCCTGACTCCAAAGCCAGCGTCGGCTGGAATCACGTGCTCCCACTTCCACAAGCTCACAAGTTCCCTCACTCCCAGAGGAAGTTGTTTCTGCAGCATAAAGCAGATCTTTCTTTCCCAGCCCCTCCAACAGAAGCAGCTCTATGTTGGCGCTAACACTGCAGCTGGCAGCACAATAGACCCAGTTAATGCTCACACCTACAAATTAGCTCCGAAAGAACCTCCCTTAAACCTGTGAGTAGCGGCTCAGGAACATGTTCCCACCCATCTCAATTCAGGAGTTTTATGCAGAGGCTTTCATTCACTGGGAAATATAAAAACACAACTGCACATACAGTTTGTTTCCTGGTTGTGCAGTCTTGTGACTTTGACAGTGTTTGAAAAACGTGTGCGTCTGGGCAACATCTGTGAAAGCTTTGTTTCCCCCCATCATCTAATGCTGTTTGTTATAATGTCAGTGTTGCTATAAAGTGGCTGTTGCTCGTTATGCTTAAGCCTTGCCATTTGGTCCTCATTATGCTCCATTCCTGTGGGTTAAATAGCTCTTCCAGCCTCTGCTACAATCCGGAACATGCTTCAGTGCAGAAATGCTGATGTACATATAATGTGATAGCTCAGGTGATTAACAGCGATTTGATGCACATCTGCTCCATTCTTCCCTTTTGGTACATTTTATTGTTTTCTGCATGATAATCAGTGTTTTTTTAATGTTGTTTTGTGAAATATGATTTTGAATATTTCATCATTAATGGGTTATTTTCCGAACAGAATAATCTTCACACTCTCAGCTGTTGGTCCAAACAAATAGTTAATAAACTTAATAAGGCACTGACTGATAAAAATATGTGTAAACTAGACACCCTTCTTGAACTTTCTATAATCAACGCATTTTTAGGTTCCAGGGTAAGGAGGATAAATATAGTACCCAAACACAGACATCCTTACATGGTTCTCCGGGTAGATGTGTGAGATCTCCCTTTGTTAGTTTGGTTGCGTTTCAAAAGTCGATTTTCCAATTCTGATCCGATTCTCATATTAGTTCTTAAAGATAAGTTAAAACCAAAGATCAATTAAAAGAAAAAATGCGTTTTCCACTGTCCTTCCATCTGTAATTATTGACCATTTCTTTATTTATTTTCTGTTGAATGTTAGCATAAAATTAATTTAACTTAGTTAACAGCTTAAAAATGTTGTTTAATAATAGCAATCAAATGTAAAATTAGATTGAAAAAGAATCTATTCCAAATCCTGAGGATATTTTTGTCATTTGAGTCGATACCTAGCCCTACTGTCTTTATTAAACAGGGGTTTCAGTATCCGGGTGTATCAAAGGTCTAAAAAGAAAAATGATTTCAAAAACTATTAGATTTTATAGCTTGTAAATAGTTTTAGGTGGTTTTAATGAGATGCCAGATAAAATGCTGGGCTTACATTAGCTGTCTCCATCCGTACAGAGCATGGAATCGTTTAGTCCATATGTTCCTACATACTGCTGGCCAGCTGGCTCAAAGAAGGTATCTGCACAATTTACTTGATTTAAAAAAATTATACATTTTAGCATCTAAAAACACAGCAATGGATAAAGATATTGGGTCATTGTTGTGTTCTTCGGCCTTTTTTTCTGAAAGTAAATGACCTGAAGAAAACCAAGGAACCGAACAATAAAAAAGAAGTGGTCTGATGTTATCTTTTCTGTTTTTTCCAGAACAATATTTTTGGTTACAGAACAGAGTCAGAAATGATCCAGAAGGTAACAATAACTATAAACAGCTGACAGCAGGTTAGCTAGAGGCCAGCTTTTCCTCAGCTCTTGTCTTGACTGAAATCAAGTTTGAATCTTTTTTGTTTGATAAAAAATAATCCAGAATTAAAAAATTAAAACTGTGCAGGCTGTCTTCAATAAAAGGGGAAGCTTTATCTGCTGTGATAGTGAGGCTAGTGAGAAAAGGAATGCATAACCACCGCACAAGAATGATAACAATATCAGTGATATTAACAACATGTTGGTTAATGTTTGTTAAACCAAAATCCCCCAAATTCAAGTCAAATAAATACTTAGAGGTGGTTGTTTTTGGTTTGTTGGTTTTTAACATGCTCACTCTTACTTTTGAGTTACAGGGAGAGGAGCAAGGACATTTACATGTGAAGCTAACAGCTAACCTCCCCTTGATGTCTCCAGAGCGATGAACAGGTGACTGGAGGAGACAGCACCAGCGAGGTCTCCGTCTCCTGCTCCTCCACAGACGACACAGCTAGCGTCGGCCCGTCCAGTTCCAGTCCTGAAGGCAGCCAGGGCCTAAGCGGCAGTTGGAGCCCAGAGGAGGGTATCCAGCCTGAGGCTGCTACCACTGAAGGCCAGGATACCTCTGGAGGAGGAGGAGGTGGTGGAGGTGGAGGGGACGCTGAAGAGGAAGCAAAAGACAGAGTAACTGAGGTACCGCGGCGTTCCTGGAACACCAAACGCTCTCTGTCGCCTCTTCGCCGCCACAGCTGGGGTCCAGGAAAGAACAACGGAGGAGAATCGGAGATGAACCAGAGGAGGTGAGAGCTAGAGAGCATATTGTTTGTTTTTTTTTTAAGTATAGATGCAAAGGTGAGTTTTCTTCTTCTGGTTCAGATCTACAGTTTTCTATGAGGTCTATCTTGCTGATTCCAGGTTCCAAACAATCCAACACATAAAACCTTTATCTGATCTTCTTCAGCCTACCTGTTGGTTGATGCATCTCTAGACTTAATAAGGTGGGGGTTCTTCATTTTGATGCATCAAACAAGAGAAAAAAAATGTTTCTCTCCTCTTTTCTTCCCTTATTGGAAGTAGGATGAAGGATCAGCCAATCAAGGAAATGAAATGATCAATTCAGATCTCTTTCCGATTGATTGATGCATCCTTTTTTATCATAAACCTTCTGATGTTAAAGGCATACAGATGATGTGGATAAAGCAGAGAAGTAACTTGTTTATCCTAGACACCAGGGGCCAGTGTTGGTCAGTAGGTGTCAGTAGACCTGTTGTCTCTAGGATTAAATGTCGCCAGTACTAAAGCTTACTGATGTCGTCTCCTCCGCATCATTTTAAGGGTTTGATGGCCCGTCTTTGAGCAGCTTTCTGAGGCTGAGGGCTGCTCGCTGTCTGTCACAAGACAGGCACAGGCCACACTTCTCAACTGGAACACTTGGGAGCTGCTCTCTCAGCCAAAATCACAAACTGTTTTTAGTTCATTTTAGTTCCCAAATGAAATAAGTAGAAAAAACCGACCAGATGTCTTCTGTCGCAGTAAAGCGTTTGTTTTGTTTCGTAATATTTCAATGTTTATATTTATGTCTTAAAGACAAACTCGTTTCATACAGCCACATCAGGAGTAAAACCTGAGAAAATCAGCTCACCAAGATTTTATATTTGGTCATGTACTTAGTGAATAATGAGGAAAAAGAATAAATATTTTTTTCACTTTGTGGAAAAATACAAAACAAACAGAGCATCAAATAAAAAGCCTGTAAAAAAAGAGGTGCAAACTAACTGAATCTGTGAGACAAAAGGTGATGTTTGTACATCCGTGCTGGTCCTGTCTCCTCTTATCTCCTGTTCGATCAAATCTTAGAACAAAGTTTGTTTGCAAAGAGTTAGAATCCTTATTAAGTGTGACACACTTTGAAAAGGGTCAACACTGAAACAGCTTCTTCCTGATTAGGATCTACATCCTCAGACCGTCCAGCTGTCTGTGGGTCAGAAAAGCTTAGAGCAGAGCAGCAAGTGGAGCTGTCCTCAGCAAGCAGATGGACAGGGACGGGAAAAGATAGCGCTGCTTCTGACTGCTGCTCAGCAGGGAAGGACTCAAGAGCGAGCTTATGTCTGAATTCTAATTAAATGCAAAATCTACAAAGTCCACATCTGATTTATGGAGGAGGAATGGAGGAACCTTATTGTTAGATTTAAACTCTTTTCAAAAGCTTTTAATAAAGAGAATTTGCCTCCTTTTTGATCATTCCAGTTGTTCTGACGATAGTTTCTGCAGCATTTTGTGCAACTAATTGACCTGAGACTCATTTAGGATAAAAGCACCTAGCTTCAAGCACAAGCTGGAGCTGTGTTTCCACCTAATGAACGGACCACTTCAGAAAGAATCTCCCCGAAGCAAACTTTAAAATGACTTTTTTCACTTTACTTGGGTTTAAATTCCCCCCCCGCCCCCCTTTTGTCTGTTTTTACAGGGCTACTTAAACATGCAACATCAAAGTTTTCTGCTGGAGCTTATTGGAACTTTTGTGCAAATTTAAACTAGATTAAAATTCATTAAAACTGCGTCAGGGGAAAAAAAGGTTTAGGACTTAAAAAAATCAGGGATACCAGGATACCCGTGGATTGATACATCGGAATGGAAAGATGTCTGCCTCTCCCTGAGAGGCAGCATTAGACTGTCACCTGGATAAATGTGAAGCTTTCACCAGGAGGACATTAGTTTTACATACAGAACAGAAATCCACCTCTAAGCACCTCTAAAGCTCATTAATTCTAGATTAAAGGTATTTATGCGATGACAAGGGGTCATGCTTGTAGCTGTTTAATAGCTTTATGCAGCAGCTTTCTTCCTCATGCTCCGGTTTGGCACTAGGGATTGATTGTAGAGTCACTGCTCTTGGCATGCTTAAATTTTAGACTTTCACATCTGTTTTCTAGCTGATTGAAGTGTTTCTTGGCTTCAGCTTGATGTGTAAACAGTAGAAGTAGAGATTGACCAATAAATCAACCGGTGCTCCAAATACTCCTGTTTTTCTTCATATTATATTTTTTGAAAAGGCAAAATCTCTATTTAAAATTTGTTTCCCTTAAACTTAAAGCATCAAATGAAGAAATGAACACATCACAGCATGCCCTTACTTTAACCAGCTACATAAATGGTAATAACCTTGGAAGTCCTTTGTTTTTTCAATATTCTTCAGTATGTTCTACTTTCATGGACTTTCATCCTTAAAACAGGAAGGGAAGTTCAAATAGGAAGCAGCAGCTTAGACCTCAAGAAACTGATATCAGCTGAGAAACCTTTGCTCAGTGCACCTGTAGGTTGAAACCCTTCAAAGTGATCCATTTGGTAAAAAAAACACACATCATTGTTTCTAACAAACACCTGCATTGCTTCATTGCACCCTTCAGCACAGCAGTAAAACCCTGATTGTCTCATCCTCAACTGAAAAAGTTCATTCATCGTGTTCTTCTTTACATGCTGTCCTCTCAAATCACAATTCATCTTTCCCATCATGCACCACTTCCTGTCTCTATCTCGTCATCTCCAGTTCCATCCGTAGCCCTGGTGAGGGGAAGCCGGCCTTTCACAGGAGAAGGTATTGATAACATGTCTGGAGTGATCTGTTGTCTCCGTGCAGTGCGGTGTGGGCTGTGTGAAGCTGCTGCTTTTTAACATCTGCTCGCTACGCTGCTCCTGCTTTATGCTGCATCCCTGCAGGCGACTGCTGAAGAATGTAGCTTGTCTTTTCACCCTTGCTGGAATGTGCATAAAAGCACCACGGAAAAGAAAAAGAAAAACCTGTGGCAGAGCCTCGTCTCTTTTTCTATGGAGAGAGTGAAGTGAACTCAGCTGCATGGCTTCAGATTGTTAACTGATTTTTGAGATCCTGTAGGGATTTTTGAAGACAAAGAAAGGCGTCAGAAAGGTTTTGAGTGCAGCCCTGGAGGAGAAGACTCTGTGCCACAGCAATAAAAACCGAATGGAAGTTGCTCAAACTGTAAAATAACTTTGTTGACTTTCTAACCTGCACTTTTTACCCAGAAGGGGATAGGAGGAAGCAATGATGAAGGAAGCAGCTTCTTCCTTTATTAATACTCATAACAAAAACCAGCAAATTGTTGAATTTCAATTTTTTTGGTCAAGCCAAACTCTTGTTTAGCACTCATAAAGGCTAAATTCTTTTGTTTTTTTTTAAGGCTTTTATTTCTTTTTTACCAACTTTCAAATATCCATTTTTTAAAGATTCTCTAGGAAGGACTGAGTTGAGAACAATGTTTAAAATTCATATTGACTGAACAGTCTCATTACGATTTTTCAAGGTAGAGGAAAAAAAAAGAATAAGAATGATCTGAAAAAGAAGTTTTTGTCAGACTATAAATTGATACTTTTTCCTTACCAACTTTTTTTTTACATAAATACATTTTTCTTTTTGCCGTCCAATTCGCCTCTCGTCGAGTGCATTTAGTCCTGATATAGATACACAACAGCCCAGCTTACACACTAATAATAACATCACCCATCCTTTGTGTTTGCCAGGTTCTAATTAAGACATGTCTCACATTGTCAGAGGTCGCCGCTGCAACCATATGGCCACATCTGTCGCTGAAGAAAAGCAGCAGATCCAGCTGCTGGGCCTCCAGTGGTACTTCTGGTGCCCAGCGTATTGTGCTAGTGTTACCATAAACACTGCACTAGTGGGAAACGAGTTCAGATGCTCAATCTCTGGACTATTCATTAACTAAATATGTTCTTATAAGCACAGATGAAGAAGAGGAAATAGAGCATTGGATTTGTCGCCTAAGCATAAACAATAAATCATTAGGGTGTGATTATATTTATATACACACAGACACAACGAAGCAAGTCTCCTTGGAATTCCCATCCACTCTTTCTGAGTTTACAGCTATCTTATCTCTTGCATCTCTCTTACTGTTTCGCTGATATTCCCACTTGTCTGTTTCATCTTAACCCCAGAACTTCTAACACGTTACTCTAAACTCTTGAAGCTCTCTCCATTACTGGTTTGCTTTCAGTCAGTCCCTGCAGGTTTTCATTTTTGATCTTCTCCTTTTTCGCTCAGACCACATGACCATTTTCAAACGATGCATGTTTACAATCCACCTGATTTGCATCAGCCGTTGCGGTGGGTGTGTTTCTTTGTATGCGAATTAAGCGAGTCAGTAAGTCAGTGGCTTCCTATTACAAAGCAGAGAGCTGCAGCGTCTGCAGGTGTTCTTCAGGATGGAGCTCCTGGCTCTGTAGGGTGAGTGTGTAGAGTCAGGGAGGAGGATTTAATATGAGAGATACAGCCGCCTGTGTTTTCCCAGCCCTGAGGATTGCAGAGTGCCATGGCAGGCTGGTCACTGATGATGATTCTTTTAGCTCAGCCTCAGTTAGTGATGCTTGAAAGAGTTGGACTGATGATTTGCTGGATAACGTTGGTGCTACACTACCCCAGAGGCTGGGGAACGAAAGGAGAGATTTACTGCAGGAGCCTCCGAGCATTGGGGAGCCCGTCCTGGAGCAGACTGAGCCGCAGCTTGCTAGCATAGCTCATTCTGAAATGTAGCTGTAGTTTTCCTCCCCATAATCATTGCTTTGGATTTTTCAGGGCCTCTTATTCCCAGTCATAGATCGATGTAATTGGGGTTGTAAATCACAGATGGCGGGGCCCTCTGTGCTGATGCTGATGTTGGAAGTTATTTGCAGCTGCTTCAGCTGTAAATCTGCTCCAGAGGCCGGCGATAACTCAGCTGACTAAACACTGTGCAGATCCAGCTTTGTGAGTGTGTGTGTGTGTGTCTGCCAACAGGTGCATGCATGCATTATGGTGTAACTCGTTGCAGCAAACCATTGTAAAAGTCCAAAGAAATGTGACAAATGGTTCAGATGGAACTAGTGGAGTGTGTCTGCATCAGTTTCATGTGTTTCTGGTTGTCTGTGCAGCTACAGCTTGGAAGGGCTCAGTGGGATCCAGGAAGAGCTGAGAGGCTCCACCATCCAAGAGCCCTGCATCCTGGAGCATTCGAGGATGCCCCGACAGAACAGTGATGATAGGGGTTCTCTGGTGTCTCTGACGGAGGAGCAAGAGGAGCGGGAGGACGAAGGCAGACTGCATGTACAGGTCAGCAGAGAAACAGACAGATGTAACTCCCAGGGAATGTAAACCAGAAGGGGTTTTTAGCCTAATTCATCTGAACAGAAGTGGATTTTCTAAACAAGGTGGAGAACCTTTAGTGAAAATTACTCATCTTTATTGTCCATCACAAATCAAACACACAGTTTCCCCTTTTAGATTATTGTTCCTGTTTCTAGCTTCATCATCAACGCCTACCTTTGTACCTGTTTGTCTCCTCTTTATCACTTTTGTGCAGCTGATCTGATGTAAACTGTGTGTTTCATGTCACAGAAATTACCGCGGTATCGGCCGCTAAGAAGCAGCTGTCCTTCAATGACCCTTCCCCTCACAAAGTCTGTGTCCATGGTTACCATCAGCCAGAAAGACAGTGATGGTGAGTGTTTGTCCTAACATTAGGTTGACATTGTTTCAGCTCTCTGGGCTTTTCTCTAAGCTGATTTATTCTCTTTTATGCATCATTTTAGATCATATGGTTCTTTGGTTTCAAAACCTCCATCAGCTACAACTTTTCCACATTTTGTCATTTTAAAACCACTCATTTCATTCTTTGGTATTTTATTTAATAGAGCAACACAAAGCGTAGCATAACTGAGGTGGCAGGATATATTATGCAGTTTAAGATATTTTACAGTTGGAATTAAGCAATAAGAAATATTTTTTTTTTTTTTTAAGCATACCTTGTTAAAGAATTTGCAAAGCTACTCCTCTTCCCTGCAGCTACAGCTGTGAGTCTTTTGGTATAAGTTTTCCAGTTCAGCCATCATGGCATAAAAAACTAAAATAAAAAAAGTGAGCATGAACAGATTTTCTTTTTTATATCTATGGTTGGTTGGTGGGATTTAGGTCTGGACCACAGCATGATGATGATGCTGCCACCGTGTTTCACAGCAGCATTGTGGCAGTGGCGGTTACTTGCTGAATGATTTCTGCCACACATGCTGTGCTACATTTAGGGTATTAGGGTTGATTTTTATTTATTTTCCTATTTCCTAGAGTTTTGAAGTCAATGTGGCTGAATGCTAAATAAAATCCCACTAATCTGCATCCGATTTTGTGCTTTAAATGAGAAAACATGTGGAAGGTGTAGGAAAATATTTTCAAGGCAGTGCAATCAGAAATGAACCACAGTTTGTTTAGATTAACAGCACTGGGTTTTATTCCTTAAATGGATGAGGGTAACTGCACACAGAGAGGACTGAGAATTTTGAGAGAATGACGAAAATCTGTGGAATGTGTTTGTTAGTTTTATCTTATAAAGAAATTGAGAAAATATCTACAAGCAGAAAAACTGTGGGACAACGCTATTTATCATCCTAGCAGCTTGTCTGAGTTACTCGATATAACTAAAGCCTGTTGTGGTTCTCCTCCACCCCCCCTCAGCGGTGGGACGCTTGAGACGTAAGAGGCGCATTTCCTTCTCTTTCAACCTTTCCCCCATCCTCACCAAATCTAAGACTCAGTTCGTTTATGGGGACTTTTCGTCAAGTGATGATGATGACGATGATGGGTTGAGTGAGTACCAAACGTGGTTGCAGTAGAAAGTAGATAAAAAGCTGTGCAGTTGTGGTTTCCTGTAGAGCCCTCATAGCCCACCTCCCCTTTTCTATTGAAGTAGTAGCTACACCCGCTTGAAATGAACAATTGTTAAAGCTGTTGTTTCCACCTCTGGAGGTGAAGGTTTAGGGATGTTTCTCCTCTCCCAGGGAGTCCTAAAACTCCCCAGTATCAAAGGGGATAATATGCAGTGAGGAAAAAAAAAACGATTTTACAATAAATCTGTTTCAGTCCTCTGAGTTTCAGATTCCTGTCCAATGTAGGAGTGCCTCAGTTTGAAGTGCTGGAGGCAAAATGGAGGCTGATTGATTTGCAGCACTAAGCATCAATCAAAAGTAGACTACTAATTACTGCAAACATGAATCTACTGACAGTTGGATCACTGATTTTAAAAAAGGTGCTGGGAAGCAAATCTGTTCCTTTTGTAAACTTTCTGCTAAATTCATTATGCTGATCAGTTCTGTTTGCCAGGCTGAATTGGACCCTGGGTTCTGCTGTCCCGTGCAGTGCATTATGACCTTTGCATGAACAGAATCGTTTTTAGGCCTTTTGCAAAAGCAAGTAGAACAAAAGCACAAAAGAAAGAGGAGAAGCACCATCAGATGGGCTGCAGGTAATCTGAGGATGAATATGGCTTTGTCATCTTCAGTCAGAGACACTGAACCTTCCTCTCCCTCCTCTATTCCCTGAGACATTCCCATTACTGTTTTCCATCTCATTTTGCTTTCATTATCCTCTTTGACTGGCAAGCAGTGCTTTGCACACTGTGCCTCTCAATATTGAGAAGTGATTATTTTGTGAGAAGCTGAATGTTCCTCATTGAAATGAAGCGTTTTAAAAATCACCCTGTAGTCATGGAAATAATAAACTGACGACTGTATAGATTTGTATAGATTTGGCACTGATGTAAAGATGCAAAAAGCCAAGAGTAAATAAATCTTGAGATGCAGTAAGAGAATCTCACACAGAAACATTCAATTTGAGAACATTTATTCGACTTAAAAATGTTACCTTTCAGTTCCCTTTAAAATAAATGTAAATGTATTCGTCAGAAAAGGCCAGATGCTCATTTTGATGCAACGCACAGTAAACAGGAAGGTTAGCAAGTGAAAATAAATCTGTTGGAAAAACAGCAGCAAACAGTTTTATGTTAACATCCCTTTTCTCACAATGATCAGACTTATCTATTGCAAGTCATTGTGTCAAAAAGACTAAAGAAAACTTTTTGTCTGATGTTAGATTTTCTTGATTAAAACAGGGGCAGTAAATAAAAATAAATAATTATAGAGTCTAGTTAACCCTCAGCAAACTGATATCCACACATTCAATTCAGTTTATTTTATTCATATAGGGCCAATTCATAACACTTCATCTCAGGGCACTTTATAGAGACAATTCAATCAGATTATGTTAAAAAAAAAAGATTTCATCAGATTTCAAGCACAACAAGCTGATTGGATAATGTCACTGACTCCTAGGAATTGCTTGTTATGACTTCAGGAAATGCCTGTAGTCTATGTAATAGGTCACTTTCTTTAGGATTCATGGACATATATAGGTGAGTATCATCAGCAGTATCATCAAGTATTAATACATGCTGTTTGATCATTCTAAATATGTATAGTAAAGAGAATTGGTGCTAGCACTGATCTCTGTGGTGCCATGAGGAAAATAACCATTAACATGAATAAACCGAAATCTGTCAGACAAATAAGATTTAAAACAGCTTAGTGCTGTTCTCTTTACTCCAACAGATATACTGTATATCAGAGATGCACCAACCCACAGATAGTTTGGACAGATATTAGCGTGTTTTTCTTGCATTATTAAATGCATTCAGCAGCCATGTCTTCAATTCACATTAGGCGCTGCTCACTCCATTTGTTATGCATTGTTATTATATTTTCTTTGATTTGTTAATTATTTTTTTATTGTTTAGATTGAGTCTTGTGTAATATTTGTTATCATTTTGTCATTTTTAGCATGTTAAATGAGGAAAAGAAAGGATTACCATCCCCCCCTAAAATTTGGCTGCACATGTCCAATATTGGTTCCACTGATTTCAAAATAATCAGTATGTGCACTGGCCTTATAAAAACTGTATCAGTCGATCTCTAATAAGGTACAAGGCATAAAATAGGAATCCATTTGAAAGATGGCATGACTAACCCAACATACACAATAGGCCCATGAAAGGCATAGAAGTCACCATATTAGGGTTGATTGACAGACTGATGTCCAAAAAACTGTTGAATATATGAAACCTGATTATTTTCTAATTTTTTTATACTTTCAACAGGGTAAGAACATGATCAACTCAGCACAAAAAATGGATCTGATTTTATAGAAAGTCTCTAATTTAAAAGGAGCTTAGAACTGTGAGGTGAACTCTGGATGATGCAGAGAGATTTTTCAAAAATGGAGTAATCAAAGATCCCTTTATGAGCTACAGCAGGGGTTAGTACCCCTGCTGGTATTACAAATCACTGTTTTAGTTTATTTTTAGATTTTACATGGCTGCTGCTTTTTAGACTGTTTTCAAATGTTGTTGTGCCAACAATGTTTTTTTAGTTCTGATCAATCCATCCGCAATATATTAGTCTAAACTGTTAATAGTGAATATATCGTTAATATTTATGGTTGAATTACATTTTTTTTTATCAAATTTAAAAAATGTTACCCTTGTAAGCAATCAAAAGTCTGTTTGAAGTCAAAAGTCCATTAGGATTGAAAGTCACTAAAGTGAAAGGCAGACTGCCTGCAGCTTTCAGCCTCTGTCGCTTCATTAATGCTCTGGCTCAGTTCTACAGGGGTTCCTAAAGGCTAAATAGCTTGCTTTTAAGCATTAGAAGTGGCTCAGTCCTGTCCCTGCCAAATCCTAGCAGCTAGGACATAACCTGACAACCTTCATCTCCAGTCAATATAAAAAGTTTTACTAGTGAGCCAGTATTCTCAGTGACAGGTCAACCGCGCTCTGCCCTGCATACAGTTTTACCACCTCAGTTTGCACCTGACTCAGTAAAGAACATTATTTCAAATAATAAAACTTCTGCACCTCACTTCCTGTCTTCTTTCCTTTCAGGCACGAGGCTGTTTTCCAGCACCTCTGGCTCAGTAGCATACAGGTCAGTTCAAATGTGGTCATACACATTATGCTTCTTTAGGGGTTCGAAGCCACAACGACCTTTATGGTCTTATAAAGAGGAGTGTGGAGAAGCAGCAGGCTGGGTGCACAGGACGACCGGGCCTTTATAGTCTTATAAAGAAGCGTTTGTGTGAGCCAGTGTGTTGTGTAGGTCGCAGCAGTTGCAGAGTAATGCTGACGTGTGTTTCAGTATATCAGAGGAAGAGCCTGGGCCTCTTCGAAGCGACACAGAGGGAAAAAACACGACAAAAGTCAGCCGGACATTCAGCTACCTCAAGAGCAAGATGTACAAAAAGACACGGGTAAGCCTTTTGGTGCTTTGAAATAAACGCTTTACTGTACCTCACTGCACATACAGATGTTATTTTTAGAGTAAAGGGTGGTAGTGTGTGTTTGGATAAACTACAGCCACCTCTGTGGAACCATTCATCCCTTTAAAGCAGGGAGCACCAGGATGCCTTTCATGCTCACTCTGCTCCACTGTGGTGCATCTACAGTCACACAGGGATCGTCCTCTCCTGCTAACCTCAGTGCAGCTCCTGCTCAACAGCTGGTGGTTACGTGTCGTGCTTCAGGGCTTGTAACTTCCTCTATTCAGACTTCCCCAGCAGGTCTGCTTTGGAGTTCACAATCCATTTATGGTCCCAGATATATGTCTCTGATGTCAGATAAGCTCTGAGTGTTCAGTCTTTACATTGGAGAGGATTAACTACCAACATATAAATAAAACCATCTATAGTTTTTAGTAGTTTTATTCAGATCACATGAACTTTCCTGCCTTTTGTCACCTTATAACCATAATTCAAATCAGTTCAATTCAGTTGTACTTTATTGATCCCTGAAGGGGAATTCAGTTTTGGTACAACCAGTAAACTGCAACGTCCTGTAATTTATTGGGATTTTATTTAATAGAACAACACAAACCATTACTGTGGAGTGGTAGGGAAATGATGCGTGGTTTACAGGCATTGTTTTACAAATAAAGATCTAAAGAGTGGAACAGATTTACATTAGGGCTGCAGCTGTCGATTATTTTAGTGAGTGATATATCTATTAACTATTTTAGATAAATCTCAAAAGAGATATGTTAAGTAGATAAACATTCCTCATAATAAAAGCACATTATGAACTTTAGATTAACATTTATAGCACATTTTGAATGAATCATCAATGACAATA
>JAUZNJ010029831.1:0-15179 GCA_034780135.1 Jordanella pulchra
TACATGGGTCGTGCTCACTAACCACTGCCCCACCTGCACGCCCTTACGTCGGTTACCGTTTCATCCGACGGGAAACGATAACCGACGTAACACCTGCTCCTCGTTTGTTTTATTTCTGATGATTTCTTAGATTATTATGACAGATAGTCCGACATCCAGAATGCTTTGGTTGTTTATTAACATCAGCCAAAGCTATGACAGCGCAGCAGGAATGAATATAAAAAAACACGAAATCGTTGATAAATATATGGAAAACAAATTAATACTGAAACGAAACATAGTGAACTGAAGCGGTCAAACAAAATTACAGCAGCCTCACCTACGTATATATTGTCATCAGTGAGACAGGTGAGTTCGCACCTTTATTACGTCCGTGATGCACACGCCCACCTCCACGGGAGCCTCCACAACAGGCACCACATTTATGTCTCCTACCATGAATATTATGCTAAATTATTGTGAATAATGTGTTTACTACGCATTATGATTCACCTTCGTCATGGCACAAGTTTTATTCATTCACTAAGAGGTCTGCATTAGTCTACCAAACTGCTGTTCTCTTTGTTCATTATCATAAATTTGCTTCTTTCTTTTTTCGTTCCCTGTGCGGAAAATTACGCTTCATCCAGGCTATCTTTGATTTTGTTGTTTTTCTTTTTCCCCCACAAAGACTCAAGGTCAGTGACGTAATGGATAAGTGAGTCCTAACTTTAAGCGTAGTGAGCGTTATGGGCGGGCTGTAACTGACGGCTTCTTAGTTGCATCTCCAGTCTAGTTTGCAGTCCAGGTTAACACCAAAGTATTTATACTCCTCCACCACCTCCACATCTTCTTCCATGATGTTAACAGGATTCAACTTGCCTCTGTTTATTCTAAAAACTACAATAATCTCCCTTGTTTTGCTGAAATTCAGGATCAGATGATTGTTTCCACACCATGCCACATGCTCTCTGTACATGGCCTCTTCTTCATCTTTGATGCACCCAATGATTGAGTGATCTGAGTATTTCTGCAGCTAACAGGCATCTGTCAGGTAATGGAAGTCAGAGCTTTAGAGAGTAAAAAGGAACGGTGAGAGTACCGTCCCCTGCGGTTCTCCAGTGTTGCCGATTACCAGTACAGTTGAGTTTAGACTCACAAGTTGTGATCAGTCAGGTAGTTTTTGATCCAATTATCCATGCCTACAACGAGTCTACTCGTTTCTTAAAGTAAATCAGGTTGAATTATTTTCAACACCCCCAATAATCTCTTCTCAGCATGTCTTCATCATAAAAATATTTTATTAATATTGTTTATAGTTTCTGCATATAAAACTACCCACAGTTTATCGCTCTGGGATTAAAACTACACAAGTAATTTCAAGACAGTCTGAGGAGGAACACACCCTGTTAGAATGGAGTGTAACACAGCAGCTAGCTTTTATGCTTATAAACTATATATTGCAATCATAATATCGAATAGTACGAAGGATGTCCAGTGAGTTCCACTTCCATGTTGCCACCAGTGCAGAGCTTAATCAAACACTGGCAGCAGGGTCTGAAGACACCCAAAGCTACATCTGTCCAAGAAAACCTATCAAGAACAGACTTAAATTCTGAAGAAAGTTTGAGGGGGAAGATTTGATTATTTCCACATGTCCTCCAGATGTCCCTTTTTTTGAACGTGAAGAAAAAAAAATTTGCTTCATCCTGTTACAATCCATCTTTGTGGTTTGTTTCTCATCAGAGGGAGTTGGTTTGCTCCCAGATTTGTCCAATAGAACTGCAATGAATAAAGTGTGGGATCAAAACATCAAACATGTCTCCCAACAATCCAGGAACAATCTGGTGATGGTCTGTGGATTTTCCAGTGTCATGGAACTAATGATGAAGGGGATATAGAATTAGAGTATGGAAATGCTTGAGCTGAGGTCAGGAAAACGCCACCCAGCTCTAAACCCCCGTGGGTTATTGTTCGAAAAGCAGGTGTGGAAACAGAGCTGCACACAAACAGGCTCCGAACTCTGAGACAATAAATACGATTTGGGTCTGAGGTTTATCCATCAAGTGAAAGAGAACTCTGCCAATATTTTTACAAAATTCAAAATTTCTTAAAAAAAGTGTTCAGAAATCATGAAAACCAGCTTCATCTTAATTAGTTATCAAATGGTTTGAAAAATATCCTTCCTTTATTTGAAAAACATGCTGCTTCCTTTGCATATTTATTTCACATATTTACATTCTGAAAAACCTTTTGCGACATTCACATTCAGGTGTTTTCTATCAGGCACACTCTCACATGTTTTACAAACCATTAAACAACTAAAACAGACTGTTTTATGGCTGCTCTGGCTGACTAATAAAAAACAATATAATGACGACGCTAGTAAGTGTGGAGAGTTCAAACGGTTTTGATAATCACATCAAAGTCTTGAAACACCCTGGATCGGTTTCATGCATCACAAAACCTTCTATTAGACAGATGTTAATTAAACATCTGCAACAAGGGCAACATTTAGTCTCTTTACTGAGTGATACGTTTATGTCTTTAAAAAATCCTTTTTGTGTCTAATTTTGCTCCCTTTTTATTTCTTTTATACCTGCTTGTAGCTTTGTGCAGCACCTAACAAGCTAATATGTTCCTTGTTTTGTTTGTATATCGTTTTCTTCATGCTGCCTCAAGGTCAATTACTGTGGGTTAATTCAGCTGATGATGCAACTTGGAAGCTATTCAAGCAGATCCCCAAAGGTTACAAATGTATAAGACAGGTAAACACAAACAGTGATGCAACCTCTAACATCTGATAATCATTGTTTCCTCAGGGAGCATCTGGTACTGCTCACTGCAACAGTTTATGACAACGTGATTGAAATACCAGTTTTTGGGCTTTAACAAACTGCAGGATTCAAACAATGTAATCAATACGAGATGTACAACAGTCCATCTTTCAACAAAAACAAACCGCAGAATATAAAATGCAGGCGGTATTTTTTTTTTTAACAATGTACGCATCCAGTCATACTGTTTTAGTGGCCTTTAATTGTCCTTATTAGGTTATCGCTTCGCCTTTAATGTTGATCACATCGCTGAAAAAAAAATGCACAAAATATAGCTTAGTGTTTACATCTGATAAGAAAAATAAATCCAGAAAATCAGATCATACAGTTTTATGAGTGTTGCTGAAAATTCACAGGTTTAAGCAAACGTTTGACAGCACTTTTTAAAACATCCATCCGTGTGGAAGTCTCAGTGGGTAAACTGCAGTTGCTCATTTTTTCCACTGGGTGGCAAAGATTGCGTTAGCAGCACTCGATGATTAATGTTGGCACCAACATTTGGACAAATTTATACCTCTGGTTTTAAAAGTTCACATTACTTTTGTCCTCAGAAATTTCTGTTTTTGTGTATAAAGTATGCATTTAAAAGATACAAGATTTAAAAACACCATCTGAAATAAAAACAATACAAAATATTACATTTGCATGTTTGATACAGACATTCAAAACAAGGTGATTTTGTGATTTAGCAGCCATGCTTATAGCACCTGCTTCCTGCCTTCTGTTGTGCCTCCTAATGGCCTGGCAGAGTTAGAACATTATTGGGTAATTGTGAATTGTTTTCAGTGTTGTTAATTAAGGTATTTTGTCTTAATATGGCGCATATTTGAAAGAGTTTAAAAAAAAACACTCAAGAAA
This sequence comes from Jordanella pulchra, assembly GCA_034780135.1. Taxonomy (NCBI): domain Eukaryota; kingdom Metazoa; phylum Chordata; class Actinopteri; order Cyprinodontiformes; family Cyprinodontidae; genus Jordanella; species Jordanella pulchra. Next base: position 3,675 of record JAUZNJ010029831.1, read on the forward strand.
GTGAAGTAGATCGGGTTGAGGCTGGGAATTAATGAATTAATTCAGCTTTATTGTTTTTTTGATTCATGTAGATGTTCCCACGCGTGAAGTATAAACGTCTATAATAATATAAATGTAAATATTCTATCTTTATGTTTCTTTTGAGGCTTTAAAGTCGTATTTAAACTACAGCTGCCCATATTTCCCTCTAGGTGGTAGAGATTAGGATATTTTGTTCATTAATCCTTCCACTTTTGCTTTAGATGTGTCCTAAACCACTTCTATGATGGAGCTTATAAAATTCAAACTGATGCATCTTCAACAAAGATGATAGTGATTGTACTGGAAGCTCTTTCCTGCCATCTGGTGGTTGGAGTTATGTCCAGTTATGCCTAATTACATTAATCTGTAAACTAAAGGGTGTGTTGTACTTAAACAATATCTAAAACATTTTGTGCATGCCTGAGTGTACAACACAAATAATTATTTTAAATAAAATCAGGCACTAAGGATTTAATTTAACACTTTTTGAATTAAAAGTTTAATTTGTCCAATTCTTTGGAGAAAATGCTCACTTTGCCTGAGGGGTTTTACAGGATAGAATATGTATATCAAATGTATTAAACCTTCTAAAAAGTGAAGAAAAACAAAGTTTTATCTGCAATCAGGCAAACTGCAAATTCAAACTTTGCTGTGAAGCGAATTCAGCGACAAGAGATTTGCTCCTTTAAAAAAAAAACAAAAAAAAAACACACTTTTTTACTCTCTAAGCTGGAAACAGTTACCTTGAAGGCGAATCTTCTCTGACATCAAGATAGGTTTGGAAATCAATGTTGAAACTGATCTAAGCCGAAAAGTTTTCCAACCTTTGCTAGAACTAAACTAGTGTGGACTCAGAAACAGTCGGGTCCTTTCTCAGTTAGCCCACATGCTTCCATTGGGTCCCTTCTGCCAAGTTAACCAGTGTTATCAAGGTTTTGTTCAGTTTTTAAGACAAAAAGAGGAGACGTCTCAGGACAGTCTGATGCTTCCAGCAGTTTGATAGTTTTTGAAAAACCACACATGAGGTCAGTTTAGTTCGGCCGACCCTCTAACTGACGAGAAACGCTCCGAAGAAGCTGCTCATCTCATCCATGTCCACAGCAGAGGCATTGGTGACGGTCACGAACAGGCGATCACCAGTTGTGAGCGGGAACAACCCCCCCTGGTGGGCGGAGTGTAGAGAGAAGTCGGAACCCCGAGACCAGCAGGAGGTCCGGCTGGTCTTCATCAGCAGGATGGGAACAGGGTAGGAGTTCACCTGGGAGAAGAGAACAAGCCACAGATTAGAAACAAAGCAGAAAAATCAAGTTTGTGCTAGATGCTCAGTTAGCTGCTGGTGAGCCAATGAAACAGTCCAAGTCCAACTTAAACCAAGTGCTCTTTGGGTTTAGAAAACAAAGTCTAAATACTTTGCAGAAAAAAAGAAGCCGCAAGAAGCTAGTGTTGATCAGTGGAGTATTAAACCCTGATTTGATTAAAGCAGTTAGCTAACTACATCACCATGCAAATGAGCATAAACTTCAATGCTACAAAAAAAAAATAGCATGATTTTATTACACTATAGAATTATACTATTAATATAGTTATTATGGTCAAATCATCTATATTTATGTTGATCTAACCTATACAGGCTGTAATCAAATAATTGAAACTTTTGACAAATGTTTTTGGTATCTTTGTATTTATTTCCAATATATCATCCCGAGAAATAGTGAAGAACTCCAGCAACCAAAGAAATTTAAATTTTTGTCTAATTTAGTCCAAAATGACTTAGCCAAAAATAAAAAAAACTTTAAAAAATCTGAAGCCTACATAATTAATTATTAAAACCACCTTCAAAGAAAACAAAATTCTTCCTTTAAATAGGTTTTAAATAGCTTTATTTTCAACACTTATTTTGTTGGTTAAACTCTTAACATGCTAACTGCAGCATGCTAACTATAGCGCAATGCTAAGTAGGCCAAATAAATTAGCATGCTAACTGTGCTAAGTATATTTATAAACCATCAATAACACCTCAATATTTTTTGTATATTTTTAGAAAAGGTTTCCTGACTGAAAAATGTAGCATTTTTATGATGTAGATGCTTTTTATTTATTTATATTTTGAAATATCCGCTCTTAGTGTTTCGCTAATGATGGAACCAGGAAGTTACAAAGCATGTAATCAAAACTTAAAGTTTATATTATGCTTAACTTAGTCAATGTTCTCGCACACAGCTGGTTGATTATATTTGGATTTGGTGAATTTTTATGTCTGAGAGATTCACACCTCAGAGCAAAGTGGCATTAAAAACCTTATTGAAAGAAAAGTGAATAGAAACTAATGAGAACATCTTGAAATAATAAAACAACTTTAGAAGTAATAAATAAGACCTTAATGTCATTAAAAGCAGCAGTGTTGCTTCACATAGAACAGAATGGAGGCTCAAAGAAGGGATCATGTTTAAGTACAGTTAATAGATTTTGACAGACCAATTAGCTTTCCAATTCATACCCCTCTCTTCAACTGTCAATAAACTCTATTGAATATAATGCTGGCGTGATTTATAATCACAAAACCTCCATTTTCATTTCTTTTAAATTAAAACAACAATTATGAATATATTTTTTTAGCCTTTTGGCTTAGAAAATCTACTTGTGGGGGGCCTCAACATCTGCGCTGCTGCAGAAAAAAGAACAAACACAAACCAGAACCAAAACTGTAGGGAGTCTGGTTAAGCCTGTGATCTGAATAATGAGAGAAACTATCAGGTATTTTTTTTTTTTTTTTTTCCGGCTCACTTGTTTTCTAGGAAAATATCTCTCCATGTTAGAAAACAGTTCCCTCCAGATCAGCCCACCAAGACATGACTTTACTTTCCAGGTTTACTTCTCAGCTGCACAGGTAGATGATGGCTTGAAGAAGCACAACAAAGAACCCTCACAGCAATAGTTTACTTGCTGTTTAGCTTGTTTTCGACCTGATATTAATTTTAGCCAGCCATAAATGAAATGCAGCTCTGTTATGCCATAAAAGAATGTCTAGTGGGGATTCAACAGAAACTAAAATCTTAAAGAGCTCATGACAGGCTGGCTTTCCTCTGTCAGGAGACAGCTGGGATTATTTATCCCCAACATCAGAATTTGATTTAAAGAGATTTAGATGTTTAATCAAATCATTACAGGAGTGGTGAGTCACCAAAAGCAACATTAAGACACGACTAAGTGGTGAAATATGGCAAAAATACTGCAAAGTCAGAAAAGAAAAAGCATTGTGTCAACGGATTCCCTCACCTTTTTGTAGACGTATTGCAGCAGGGGTTTCCCCCTGTCCTCTGCCTCCTCACCGTCCTCCTCCAGGGAGTGGGTGTGTCTGAAGTACGTCTGGGCGTAGACGTAGTAGAGGCCCGGCTGCAACACCACCAGCTCCCCGTCCAGCAGCTGGACATCCTGCAGGAATGCAAGGCCTTTCTGACCCTCCCACCAAGTGATCTTTTCACCCTGAACCCGTCGCCCAGCAGGGACTGGAGCTGAAATCAGAAACATTCAAAGTAAGACCAACAGAGTCCATTTTTCTGATAAAAACTGGGGTTTAGAAAATGAATTTGATATAAATTATCTGAAATTTTGCAATACTTCAAAGGTTGGGGCTTTGATTTTGTAGTGGTTACATGTTTTGGCAACTCAACATTAATTTTACTCAAGGAAAGCAGAAAATAATATTTACAAAGAAATAAAAAATGTCAACAGAAATTAAATTGACATTTAGTGTTAATATAAGGTACATTTAGCACTGCAGCACAACAATAAAATACTGAGCTTTCCAATTGAAATATTGGCTTTATTTGTAATCATTTCATCTGTCAGCTAAAGCACACAACAGGAAATGTTTTGATCCAACAGTTAAAATCACACTAGTACCGTTCAGTTAGAGGTTAATGTTAGCACTCACACTCTAAAAAGAAAATTAAGCTCCGACTTCAATTATTTGTTTCAATTTAACAAGGAATTGAATTGAGTTTGTCCAATTTAATCTATTTAATCTGTCAATTTATAAACTAAATAAATTAAGTTGGATTAAGTTGATTCAATTACTTGTTACCAGTTGAAATAATTCATTTAAGTTGAAGCTGCATTTTCTTTTTATATGCAGCACAACTAGATGATCCAGGAAACACAAAATGTGAACTTTTAAATGACCACAGATTTGCTTAACTTGTCTAAATTTATATTTTTAGTTTAGAGAAAAAGTCTTTGAAATGGGACAGAATAAAAACAAACGTTTACTGTTTGATCCATAGAGGCTAGCATGAATGCCGCAGCATGGCTAGCTGCTAATTTAAAAATAAACGTGTAGAAATCTTTAGCTCTGACAAAACATTGTCTTTTTGAAGTTCATTGGATTTTGTTATATAACATATAATATCCATCCTTCCATCCATCATTCCGTCTCTAGAAAACAACCTGGAGAATTTAGAGTGATTAATTAACCTCAGTGTTATGAGTTTGGACAGTAGGAGGAGAAAAGGGAACCAAGAGAGAAAGTTCACACACAAGAAGAGCATGAAAGGCTTTACAGAAAGACCTCTGATTCAAACTGAGAGCCTTTTTTTCTGCAACTGTGCCGTGATGCATATTTAAACATAATAAGTTGTTTATTATAAAACAAATTGATATAATACCAGTATTTTTACATTTGTTATAAATAGAGTGATGTATTTATTATAGTAAACTTAACATGTAGCAGATGTTTCTTCTTTAGGGGTCCAGTTTTGTTTGCAAACTGATACAGATCAATTTAAGATAAAATCAAAAACATGATTGTTTCTATCAATAGCAACAATTTAGATGGTGCTCTTCTCCTAGAGATCTGACCTGGGATCAGTTTAGGATTCTCTTACCTCCTCCATTGCGCTCCAGTTTGGCTACAAAGCTGCCTGTAACATGAGCAGCAACTTTGGGGCGAGGTGAAGCCCTGTCCTCCATTACAAGTGAGGGCAGCACACGGGACACTTCATCTAATACAAAGAGATAAAAAAAAACAGAGGTGAAGAAATGACTTTAAATGCTATATTTCCTGACATTAAAATGATGTTTTCCAATAATCTAGAACTCATTAAAGCTCGAATTTAACCTCAGATGGAAAACAGCCGATGTTTTCTTTCTGCAGGACTCTCTTTACATCCCACTATAACACCGTGGCTGACAGTTCGTCGGTCATAGTAGTTTTGTTGCAGTTTGTCCAAATCTTTAGATGTCAGACAGATGGCAGAACATTTTACTCTGAAATCCTTCATACAGAAGAGTTTATGGTCGACTTGATGATCGGAGGGCTCCTTTGTCCCTTGGTTGCGTTGACCATTAATTTCACACCATGTTTGACAGATGATTGAGGTGTTTTTTTTCTGTTTTACTGTCTGTATTTGTATTATACTTCTAAGAGAGAAGAAGCTTTCCTTGCCAAACCTTTCCAAACAGCCAATAAAACAACTATTTTTCACTTGCAGAGTCGAACATGGAGCTCTTGGGTTTCATGTCATGTCTCTGAACATCCACTCCAAAGGAATCAGCAGATGTTTTAAATATTTTCCACTTGTGGATAATGTTCCTGACTTTATATACTTTGAAATGGGTCTTATAACCCGTCCCAGAAGTAAGAGTAGCTTCTCGAAGGTCCTTGTGGAGATCTGTCCACCTTGGCATAAATCAGACCAGAAGCTGTTTCTTTTATATTTTTGATCTGGTTTGTATTTTGGTTTAACTGAATAAATAAAAAGAAATGTCAAAATGTGTTTGTTGTTTCCTTTTGGTATTATTTCAACTAATCCAACAACCTACTACTGTAGAAACCAGATTGTTTTTCTATCATGTCATAACAGAGTTCTACTTGTTTTACGGTTATTGCATTTGAATTTAGTTTTCTCACCTCTCACTGCTGATGAAATCCGCCTCTGGTAACGCTGAGACAGAGACTGCAGGGAGAACAGATGCAGAGAATCATTAAGCTTCACGCACTGTTTGCATGTTTTGCTGGTTAATACCTTGATAAACCCAGCTTTTTTTGTTTGACACGTTTAATTGAAATCTTTACAAGCTTGGAGGAAGACGATCATGTTGTTGGAAACCAAACTCATGGGACATAAACTGCAGTTTTAACTTGTTTCTGCAGCGAAGAGCAATCAGCTCCTTACACAGGACTGCGTGGCTGCTTGTTGTTTGACTTTGACCCTGAAACTGTGACCCTGTGCTGAAATCAGGAACAGGAAGTTTCCTTTTCTGAAAAACAAGAGGCTGTCGTGTTCAGACGGGCCTCAGCTCCTTTCCTGTAAACTGATCCCTCTTTTCTTCCTCATGTCATACGTTCCTTTGCATTTTCAGAGTAAAACACATCCTGCAGTTAGTTTGCGATGGTTGAACCAAAAAGGCAGAATTAAAATGAACATTTAAGCATAAAGTATTGTTTAATGGCACCACCTGAAATTGTTTTAATGTATGATTTTGTTGTTGAGTATCAGTGTAGTTAGTTAATTAATTGCTTAACAATAGCATCTGAACTCACAATGTTTGAGCTTCCTTGAAGCAAACCTGCCAAATGATTTGAAGTAAACACATCAGATATTCCTATTCGTAGCGCGACATCATAGAAAGTCAAAACAAATCATGCAGCCTATCAGGAAGCGAAACACAAACCTCCATCACTCTGGTTTAAGGTGTACCAGAGTGTAATTTAATGCAAAGATATGTGAATCAACCGCAGACAAAAAGCAAAACATGACATTTCTTTTAAAATGATGCACTAGTGTTGGTCTGATAAAAAAAATCCAACTGAAACAAGTCAAAGTTTGAAATGGAATTTAACAAAAAGTTGAGAAGTTCAAAAAATGTGAATTCTTGAATGTGAAAAAAATTATTGAATGGGAAAAACAAACTGCAAACATTCAATATTTTAAAAAAGTTATGATTAATATGAGAACGAATAATTAGGAGACCTTTTTGGTGACCTAAGGTTAATTACATCAAGGTTTATTTTCCATGCTTGTTTGTTATACATATAACTAAATATTAAATATAACTATTTAGCAGCACTCCGATGCAGAAAAACATAGTGACATAAGTATTTATAAAAACCCTTTACTGTATTTATAGCACAGTAAAGTTGTTTTGAACAAATTCGACTCTCTGACACAAGACTTAACCTTCCTCTTAAAAAATAGAGATGCAGAGAAATATACTATAAAATTTGGTTGCATTTCCCTCTCGTCAATCTAATTTAAACCTAATCTGGTGTGTTGGTGAGGCATATTTTGAGCAAAAGAAATAAAAAGTATAAGTGAGCAAAAAACCTAAAGACATGATCACACACCTTGGTAATTATGGTTTTAATCCACTGATTTAAAATGTTGCATTTCTTGCAGATTCATTCATCCTATTTTAAGCGTTGCTTTCCTCTGCTGTGTCCTGTTCTGTCAAGATGTTTATATGAAAATATGCATGCATTAAACTACCTATGAGTGTTAATATTAAGATGATACAATGAACCTTCTTCACTTTTTGGATCAATGCTAATTTGGTTTACATTTGGGTAGTTTTAAAAGACAGCTGACACGTTTCTTACCGTATTAGCAGCAACTTTAGAACCTCAAATGAGGCTGGATAAAGCCAACCTGGTTAAAACCTCCTTTTACCATAAAGAAAACCGAGACCATAATTGCATCTGTTACCTGGATCCATATATGTTATTTCCTGCTCCTTTCTTAGTATTCCTATCAGTGTTATTGCCAGATGTATGACACACACACGCAAGGTTGCTTCCCTGTAGTCTTTAAAATTTCACCACCAACTTGGAAGTTTTGTGTACCTACATCATCATATTCAGCCCTTTTGTAGCGAACGAAAAATGATCGGAGTGTAGCAACGTTTTGCACAAATTAAAAACAATCTTAAACATTAGGAGCCAAACTCTAACTTGAGAAGTCAGTTCCTGTGGGTTTTGTTTTCTTTTTACTCCACTGTCCTCACTGTTAATGGTTTCTCACTGCCAACATTGCTTTAACATGAAGCACGATAAGTCCTACTTTCAGTTATAAGCTCATTGCTATCAAGGCCCAGATAAACTGATTCCAAAAGACACCTGAGGAGACTTCTTCTGGCTCAGAAACCAGCATAATCAAAACACCATGCATCCTTTGTTATCACAAGGCAAACCACTGTAGCTCGAATTTCATACAGAAATGTTTTGGAGATAAATTAGTGCATTTTATGATTTTTCTCAATTTTTAAATGAGAACTGACTCCACATAATTAATCTTATTTTGTATTATGATTTCTTCTCAGTTAATTAAACATGCAGAGCAGAAAAAAGACCAAATTAAGTTATGCAGTAGCAGCACTGGACAAAGAGGAAAAATTAGAACAATTATGAATATTAAAATGAGACCAACTCAGTCAGTGTGTGTCTGAGCAGAGCAGGTGAATGCATTCCTGTGCCGATCAGCCCACAGAGGATCACATCACAGCCATGAAGGAGCTCATTGTGCCTCTGTGACAGAGATTTGGATCATTTCTACATTTTTTCTGCTGCAAATGTTCACAGGAGGCCACTGATAATCATATTAATAAGAATACCTTCAACTCCACTGGTTTCCAAGTTTGAAAATCAGTTTTTATTAATCTCAGCTTCATGTCGACTTAATAAAAGACCTAAACCACAACAGCCCAGAAGCATTGACACAGTTGTTGGTTTTTCCTAACTTTAAATCTTAAAGCGACAGAACTATGAGTAGTAGAACATTTGTCCTCATATTACCCATTAAATGTCATTGTTTGAATTTGTACTTTTAGAGAAGCTTTAAGTCTTGTCAGATGAGGTGGAGGGTGGATTGGTAATGTCTGCAGAGTGTGGGAAGCTTGGATGCAGAGCAAGGGAGGGAAAATTAGCTTGTTGAACCTCAGCAGTTTGCCAAAAAAATGACAGTAATTGCAAACGAATCAACAAACACTGATGAGTAGCACAGCTAGATAAGACACAAAGTATGAAAGCAACTGTTTTTCCCACTTCTGTGTTTTGTTTTGTTGTTAGAGTAGCTGTAGTACCTTTTCTATGAGCAGGTGGAACTGCTGAGTGACCTGCCAGCAGAGATCTCCTTGTACAGCAGTAATGCTTTGCAGGTCAGAGCCCGTCAAACAGGAAACACTGCTTCTGGCGAACATCTCTTTCATCTGTGAAGAGAAAAAAAACTTTAAAACTTTTTTAATGAACTTCTCTGGATTAAAATGGCCTTACTGATAAAGCAGCTTGTTCCATGTTTTCTATATAAAAACCTGAGTTAACATGAATGTTTCCTGGCAGGTGTCCAGTTCTTAACTTCTTATCTGTTTAGGTTTCATTTCCCAGTTAATGCTGCTCCATCTCATCTGGGTTAATGATTAATTGATGTAAACAAAACCCAGAAGTTTTTCTGGATTAAATCCAGATTAGTAGAAGAAATGCCGTGCACGCCTGCTCTGCAGAAACTAAAGGGGAAAAAAAGGTAGGTGTACCTCCGAACGTACTGTCTTTTTTCTCCTGTGTATGCACACAAAGATTTGCTTTAACATGCATGGTTTAAAATTAGAATCATTACAAAAACAAAAAAGTGACGTGATTGGATGGCCTGATGTGACCCGTTCTGCAGAAAGGAATAACCAGAGTGCTTTGCTGAGTTTCAGCAAAAACAGCGTTCTGATATTTAAAACATGTCTATATATTTCTATAACAGATGTGTTGTAAGTTTGCGCAGAAAATGCCGAACCCAAAACGAATCTGTTCCCCCAAGATCAGTTTTTGCGCACAACGCGTCATGCGCAAAACCACAGCGTGTCTCCGCTTCACCGGCCTGCAGCTTTCAACGATTCCTCACCGAGTTTAGAGCCGAGGTGAAGTGCAGCACCGTGATGGTGACGACCACCGTCTGCAGCAGAACCGCCACCAGCAGCAGGACGCCGAGCTTCGGACCAGAGCCCGTCATAACGACAGACCGCCGTCCGGTACCCGAGCAACGCGGCTGCGTCTTTAACCCTCTCCAGAGCTCCAGAACCAGAACAATGGCTCAAAGGTGGACGCTTAACTTCTTACCCTCCCCGCTCCTTCACACAGGGGGAGGAGGAGGAGGCGGGTCCGCTGAATTAGAGCTGTTCCCTCTTTGAGGAAAGATGATTGTTTCATTTGTGCGCTGAGAAAACACAGATAGATTTCTATAGTTCATTGTGAGGTTGATATCTGCAGATCTGTGCAGCGAGAAGGACAAAAACACCTCTGGCAGAATGGCACCATCGGAACCTTTATTTTAAAGCCAAAACCCGATTACATGCTAAGATTAAAGGATCAGAACAAACTTTCTTTTTCATTTGGCAACATAAAGGTGGGAAATAGTAACTAAAAACAAGGCGTACAAAACTTTACACGAATAATAAAAAAATATGGCGCCTTCATCTTATGTAGATTAGGGACAAAAAACAAACCTTTAAGACCAACAGTATGTTGTTCCTGCTTTAGCATTAGCGCTGCAGTTCCTCGATATATATTTATTCATACTTTAAAGTCACAACCTCTGATTTCCAAGTTGAAAAAAATCAACAGAAATGTCCCCTGATTAAAGTTCTTGAGAAATCCAGAGGTTCCTTTATAAACCTAAACCAAGTTAAAAATGGTTACCTTAAACAGAAAACATTCAGTTAAAGCTCTCATGGTTTGTATTTATTGTTTTAGTCTCCCATAGAGTCCTTGTTAGTGAACATGTTTCTCTGTGTTTTAAAAAAGGTGCAGAAGGAGAGGAATAATTGTTTGTGTCAAAAATATGATGAAATTCTAAATAAATAATATTCAGTTTTCTGCAATGAATATGGAAGAAAAATAGATCAGGTTCACAATCACACAGTTTTTATCCCATTAAATCATTCACACACAAAGCTTTGTGAAACATAAGTTCATATTGTGATTAAACACGTAAAATGTTGAATAACTGGAAAGTGATGCTAATAAAGGTCAGAGATTTAAAAGAGGAACACAGATAAGGATTGAAACAACTGGAATTTACCCTGATTCAGGGATTCTGACTGGAAAATTGGAATGTTCTGTGATATCTACAAGGTCAAGTGCAGGTTGTGATGTTTTTACCTTCATTCCTTGGTTGTAGGATGGCACTGGGAGGTGCGTCTATACATAGAGAAGCGGATCAACTAAGATGTCAGATTGTGTTTTTCTTACTGAGTAAAACCCAAATCCAGTCCACAGTCTGTTGATTGTCTACCTGTTCCCAAAGCTCATCTCAGGATCCCCTCCACGTATTCACTCATTACTCCTCTGGCGGCTCCACTGCCTGGACTTGCTGTCAGCCAACCAGCACTGCTTACCACACCCTACCCACCTCAGCTTCTGTGGATTAACTCAATTCAATTCAGTTTATTTATATAGCGCCAAATCACAACACACGTCATCTCAAGGTTCTTCACAAAGACAGTTCA
>JAUZNJ010029832.1:0-15178 GCA_034780135.1 Jordanella pulchra
GCAATTCTTACGGTTTAATATGCAAAAAAAATAATTGCTCTACCTTACGTGGTTCGAATTCTAGCGGCATTTAAAAACATGTAAGCATTTGGGAGCGCGGGCGCTCCCATCGTCCGTAAAGGGTTAATAATTCAGATTTATTAATTATCATATTTATCTCTAAAGCTCTTTATATTAAAGCAAATCTTGAAAGGCTACATGATAAAATAAAAACACCAAAAGAGCATAAAAATAAAACAAAAAGTCAAAAGCTCTCATTATAAAAAAATTCACACACACACATATCTAGATATATCTATATCTACTGCTGATATTTTATTTAACTACTGTAGTGGGTAAGTGTAGTAATGTTCACAGTTCAAATCAACTACTATCATTAGAATTAAAAAAATAATTTGTTACTTTTTCCACCACTTTTTTCTGACTTATAAAACAATTATTTAAATTCATTATTTTAACCTAACCCAGGACAAAAGTGATTTTGTTGCCATCTGTATAAAGAGAATTATTCTTTAGAGAGTTATTCTTTAGTTCCATCTTAAAGTATCAGAAAAACAACCGAGAAACAGAAAATGTTCAAATGTGCAGTTAAAAGAATTCAACATAAAAAAAGAGCAATTGTAATATAGAATCCTTTCTAAGAACTTAAAGCATTTGTCTTATTCTAACTGTTTAACTGTAACTAACCTTAGTTGTGCTAACAGGCTATGCTAACATTTGAATCACTAGTATTTATGCCTGTCTCACATAATTGAGCAGACTGTGCACACACTGTGAGCCAGAGTCCGAGTGCACGTTCTGGATTCTTTATCAAGCTACCTCTTCCTATATTACTCATAACAAATTCCTTCATTTCCCAGAATGCCTTGGATTCGCCCAATGAGTTTGACTACAACCTTTATAAAAACAAAAGAAATGAGCTTTAGTTGGGAGCCTTGCATAGTCTCTTTCCCGTCACACACCTGTTAGTGAGGAGAGAGCAGCAGGTCATGTGTCTGGCTGCTCTGAGCAGTGTGTCTCTGCCAGCGCTCGCCTATGGAGCCTTTTCAGCTCGCTGTCACATTTAAACCAGGTTGGTATTAATAATGGTTCTTGGAGAGAAGCATATCCCTACTAAGCAGTGTAGTCGGACTCTGTATGGGTTTGAAAACTTTTGCTTTGAGCACATCCACCTACACAGAGTTCACCTTGAATCGGCTTGTGCTCCATGCAGATGTTTGCTGACACATGTCAGTATGCAGGAGCTGAATGCTATTCAGTAGGATCATATGGACCCTTCATAGCTTATGTCACTGCGGCGTCACGTGACAAACTGGAGGCAAAACAAAGCGAGGCTGGAAGCGACAGCTGTTACAGATGCCTAGGAAAATATCCTTGACATTGTTAAGATGGTATGTTTGAGACGTTTTGCCTCTACCAAAGCCCCCCCCCACTAAAATACATCATACTGTTTACAATCTGTGAAGGAGTCTATAAGGTCTGTTATTACCACCATGGACTAACATTTCTTTTTTGAAGGTGAGCAAAATTTCACCACTTAAATACTTCAGTACCAACTTGGGTCCTTCTCGTACATAAAAATTACATTATGTAAGCTAGATCAAATTATACAATTTCTACTTCATTCACTGCCCTTTAATACCTTTAACCATCCTATCGACACCCTGCTTTAATGGCCATGTTAAATATATCTTTATTAAACCTCTAGCTCAGGCAAACCCAATTCTCTGGCTGTGCGAAAAGTGTTTTTAACTCTTGGTTTCATTCTATTTTTAGAGATTTTTGGGATACAGTAATAACACTTTAAAATTGTGTTTATACTTGCAAATGCAGACCTAATATTATTAAATTACAACAATACGTTTCTTTATTTCTACCTAGATCAGAACTCGGTGTTGTTGTGAACCAGGAGGATCCAAGACTGATAAATGATGAAGACTCTGGACCTAGAAAATGTTAGACCTTTGGTTCTGTTTTAGTCAAAACAGTCCAGACATGGAGGCACAGAGACAAGTATTACCGTAAAGTCTGGTTCTGAAATCTCCCAGCCACTTTGTGAACGTTTCCTGAGCTCTTCACCTGGCAGGACGAGATAAAAGTGTCGACCCCACATTCCTGAGTGGGAATCTTTCCACACACATTCAGGTAATAGATGTAGCCATCAGTGCCATCGCTGGATGAAGACTGGAAGACGTAGGGCCTTTCTGAAGCTTAACACATAAAACAGACAACATTTAAAGGTTCATATTCATAATCAAATGATTCATGATTTGTTCAAAATACTAAAAAAAAATAGACAAAAGTTTTCAACTTTTATAACAATTAAGATTCTATTGAGATTAAAATCAGATTTCTAACCTTGGTCTTGTCTGCTTTTTATATACTGTTGACACTTTGGATACGATTTTTAATTATCATTTAATTTGTTCTAAATGTTATCGTTTCTAATAATTTCCATAAATGAATCAATAAATAAATCAATTATTTTTTTCCACACTTTTCTTTCTGGTGTTAAAGTTTGTTATGAATGTTGGCTTTGCATGTCCAAGTTCATCAAAGAGATTAAAGTGTAAACCTTTTTAATCTGTAAATTCATCGCGATAGCCCCACTGCTCCACTTGTGAAAGCAAAATCTGTTGGGCTCTGTTTAGCATCAAGACAATTATTCTTATTGCCACATCACCATCGGTTCTTCATTCTCCATATTCAGAGTCGAAATTAAAAAAGTTTCCAGACTCAAACATCCAGAATTTGGAAGCTCGGATAAATTAGCTCCAGGTCAATTTGACATTTAAAACCAACAAGAAAACTTTAGTCTGTTTTTATTATTTAATCAAACTGTCAAAAAGACAGAGTCTGGAAATGCTAACATTTTCCATATTCATTTGCTTTTAAAATGCAGAATCCTTGGAATCCTGTCCATTTGTTTAAAGATTACTAAAATTCATAAATAAACCAGGTTTGGGAGGTAAGATTTGACGATAAAAGGGGAGAAAAATATTTATTCTTTTTATCCATCTGTCCGGCAACCAGCAGGACTTTATGTGTTAAATGATTCATGGATGCTAATAATGTATTGTAATTTTGCGTGAAAGGTTTTTGGATGTATTGAATAGAAATCATTTGGTAACAGTCTGATTGGTACCCGTCTATAATAAAGTACATGTAGCATTAAAAGAGCTCCTGTTCAAAGGAAGAACCACTTACAGCTCAGAGTGAGAGGTGTGAGGTCGATGGAGACATCGTGCTGTTCGCTGGTCAGTTTACAGCTGTGACTCTCCAGATAGTCTCTGTGACAGGCGTATTCAGTCACCCACTCCACCTCATACCGACAGTTCGACTCTGCGACCATCTTAGGGGTATTGCCCTGAAATGTGGGGGAAAAAAATAGGAATTATCTAGAAAAGTGTGAAGAAAACTAGATTAACAGCTGGTAGGTTAGAAGGTTTTTAGGTCTGAAATACCAAATGCCTGTTTGATGGACAGATGAAAGTGATGTTGACGGTGGGCCGATGTTGTCCACATCTCTCTGGAGGCGTCGAGTTAGCACTTAATTCATACTGTAACCTCAAACTGGACAGGAAAGAAGACCAAAGAAACTGTAGTCAATAATTACTAAAGACTAAACAATTTTAGGTTTGACTTCCTCCAAAACCTTTTGAACAGATGAACCATCCAAAACAACCATGTAAAACACTTTCAGTTTTAGCAAATATCAGAACTCCATGTGTTGAGGCATGCATTGACGAAATAGGTCACCTATCACTGGACACCATCTCCAGCGGCCTGGTGGGGGCGCCCATGCTGAAAGATTTATCTCTGGTGATGAGGCAGGCTGCAGAGCCTTCTGGGCAGGATGTAGTTGGAGAGTCTGGAGGAGAGCAGAGAGGTGTGGGTCAGACATGTCTGAGATCTCATGTTAATTAAAAGTAGTTCATGAAGGGTAGATTAGTTTCCTTAAGCTGAAAAGTTGCAGCATAATTTAAAAAGGACTATCATTAGATTTGCGCATTAAAAGAAAACAACACTGATCACACTTCATTTAGAAACTGAATGAAAATAAGGTCATTAAAAAAGATAACTAATCTATTAGTACAGAACCATTTAATAATAAAATTTTAAAAAATGAAAAAAAAAAACAAGTATGACATTAAACTTGCAATACTCAAAAAAGTATGAGAAACAAGAAAATTATTTAACCAAATTACTATTTGGTGATAAAAATGTAAAAAAATATATTTATCAGTGTTTTAGAAATTAAAATTAAATTAAAAGTTGTTATTTTAACGGAATACTACAAACAGGCCGCAAGAAGTTTGATCCTCTGGGAGTCATTGGTTGTTGCTCGAGTTTGTGGGAATTTGAGGTTTTTAAGTTTAAAAGAGTATAGATGTCTTTTTTAATAAATGGGGTATTAATGATGTGTTCAGTGGATGAAGCATCTTTGGTTTTCAGTTTTTGGTGTTTATTATTTGTTGTTTGTATTTATTACTGTTGTTAGTGTGAAATAAAGATTATTTTAAACCCCAAAATTTTAGTTTTCCTAATGTCGTACCGCTATGATTTAATGTCAGTGTGATCAGTTTTAAAGTTTATTATAAGTTTTAAAGAGTTTTAAAATGCTGTTACGTCTAAAAAAGGCTGAATTAACATAAAAATCTGAACAAGCCCTTTAGGTCTTACCAGGTTTATTACAACAAAGGGTTTGGTTAAAGTTATTAGTTATGCCTGTTGTGAAGTTTTGAACTCAGTCCTACTTACTACCTGTTTGGTTTAGCTGATACTAAGTTCCTGACATGATCCTTCAAGTATGATTCAAAAAAAAAAATGAACGCATTTTTCTTTTGAATCATACTTGAAGGATCATGTCAGGATTTTAATATTTTGTTTCCTCAATCTCTTCCCTAAGATGTTAACATCATTGGCCTGCATGAGCTCTGTTCCTCCAACAGAAAGATGCACAGTATCTATAAAACCAGCCATCCACTTTATCCTCTACCACTCAGGGACTCACTGAGACTTCGGCAGATGTTGATATAAAAGTCAGTGTTGTCATCACCGTCGTCCACCAGATAACCATCGCTCACTTTGATCAGAGGGTTCAGGTCGTGCTTCTTGCCGTCAGAGTCGAACACAAAGCAGGGCACCTGGACACAGCAGCAGCATTAACACACCGCTACCCAACAAACAGAAAGGTGCTGCTTGTCACGGTAAAGACTGCTGATTAAAAACAATTAGACAAGACAAAATAATAAGTGAACTCATCTTTTTAGGCTCGTACATTTTGTTGCTGCTATTTTACAGTCCTATTCCAAATGGTAATAAATTAACATCCTCCCTCAAAACTCTACAAGCAATATTCTATCTTTATTTTAGTTGATTTTATGTTTTTTTGCAAATTACAAATACAACACAAAAAATAAACAAATGATCATTTAAAAATACATCATATTTACATAAGAACTCCCAGCTTCACTAAATACTTTATACTTTGTTGATCCACCTCCTGCATCAGTTAGAGCCTAAAGTGTTTTTGAAGAAGATGCCATAAGCTTATCAGAACTCTAAACAGTTTGACTCATCCTTTTCTGCAGAGCTGATTCTGCCAATTTCCTGGCTGCTTCAGGACATTTACAGATCGATTCTGATCCACTATTGAAAAACCTTTGGATCAGGTTTTCATCCTGGAAGCTTCTCTACATTGCTGCATTCATTTTTCACTCTACCCTAACTAGTCAATCAGTTTCTGCTGCTGAATCTTCCCCGTAGCATAATACTACCACTGCTCTGCTTTACTGTAGGGCTACTATTGGCCTAATGTTGATGATTGGCCTATTGATAATCTTAAAAATGACATCTCAATAGACCAAAAAATGTTTTCTCTCATTGTCTTAGAATCTTTCGCAAGGCTTTTGACAAAGTCCAAACAGGCTGCAATGTTTATCAAGGAGCTAATTTTTCCAGCCACTCTACCTTACAGGCCAGATAAACAAGTTCCTCCAGAGGGGTTGTCATTCTGGAAGGTTCCCCACGGGAGCTCTGATTGATTGAATATTAGGGTTCTTGCTCACCTCCCTGACTGAGGTCCTTCTCTCCTGATCGCTCAGTTTAGAAGGTCGGCAGCTCTAGAATTAGACCCGCTGGTTTCAAACTTCTTCCTTTACCAATAATGGAGGCACTGGGAACTCTAGAGCACAAGGAATGTTTCTGTATCCTTCCTCTGATTTGCACTCTGATATGCACTGTCAGCTGTGGGACCTTTCATAGAGAGGTGTTTGCCTTTTCTAATTATGTCCAATCAGCTGAATTTTTCAAGGGTGGGACAGAAATTGAAAGAGTAGAAGAGTCTCAAGTATGATTACTGGAACCAGTATGCAACTCATGGCAAAGTTGAACTTACTAAATGGGATTTATTAGCTTTCCAAGTTTAATTAATTTACACCAGTCACAATAAACGGTTCTTTCACATTGTCATAATGGGGTATGATGTGTGAATTAGATGAAAGAGGTCCATTTAACATTATTTGGAATAAGGCTGTTAACACAATTGAATGGGAAAAAAGTGAACTTTTCACTTAAACTTCAAAAAGAAACAAATAATCTGCAGAAAAACATCCTAAATTAATTTCACACCTCCTCTCAGACCAAACCACTGTAACGGCATGTGACAGGCCCTCTGCTACACACAGCAAACCTCAATGCTTTGTTGGATTGGAGGTCTAGTTTCTGTCATCTGACTATTTGTTTCTGCTGAGGATGTGGTGACTGTTTCCTTTTTACTAAGAAACCTATGAGTTCAACCACCTACCGGGACTCCCAGAACCTACCTCTTTGCGTGGCTTGAATTTGTCCTTCTTGCAGGCAGCGTAAGTTTTCCACTCAAAGTAATGCACACACTGAGACAGAGCCACAAACTCTGGGGTTCCCTGGCAGACAAAAGGAGGAGAAAAGTCAGTTTCATTTTAAACAAGAGGCCAGTGTACAACAGTATGTTTGCTTCTTTTTTCACAAACTAAGCTGCACACATCTGCACCTGCTTAAGAAAAAAAAATGGGAGGGGGATCTAAATATTTTATGTTAAATAAACAAATACCTCTATTTACCATAAAATATAAAAAGATCCCCTTCCCGTCTTTTTTTCCAGAGGCATGACTGCCATAAGAATCACGAGAACTAAACTCTGCAGCTGAACCAACTACAGGTTTTTGCGAGGCTGACAAAGATTCATGCTAATCATGTCTCCAGCTACAATGAGACCCCATAATTGATGCCCTTGCAGTTGCCTGACATTTACAACGAGTTTACTATAGCCTCCATTAGTCAGTTCATAAGAGTGATTCAGGTCGTATTCTTTGGGGTGTTGTGGGTGTGACGTGCTGCCTGCTCTTCTTCACCTGCCTCCTACATTGAGTCTCTGCTGCCATTGGAGTATTAGCGATAGTACATGGATGACTGTTTCAAGATGGATCGCAAAGACCAGCCACAAGTGCCTTTAAAGCTCCTTCCCAGACTCCACATGAGAGTTTTGTCCAGTCCAAGAGTTTTTAAAGTTAGTCCGCTTCAGTGGAGCTGATTTCCATTGATGGCTAATTAACAGGCTGCTGCGATCACCAAATCAAGTGTATTAAAGCAGAGAAACGTTGAAAACCTCCTGGACTGTGGCCCTAGTGGACAGACTTTGGACATGACTGTTCTACTGCGATGAAAAGGGCCCGATTGAAGTCTGATCAGCGACAGAAAAAGATGAGAGTAATTATTGGGGCAGTTTTCAACAGAGGGAACTCAGATCTGCACTGGAAATAAAAAAGGGGAAACATAGTTGGCTGTCTTTTGGTTAAAAAGATAAATAACTGTTATTTGCATATGAAGAAATGATGCCTCTAGAAAAAAAATGAAGTCACAGCAGGAGAGTACGGTGCTTTTCTTCTACTCCCATGTACTGCTATCATTTCAACTGGTCATCAGATGCGTTCTACATGACAAACTTGTTGTTAGGACTGCCAGGAAATGTCTTTCTTCCTCCTTTCCTCACAAACATAGATGTATGGAGATTACTAAAATCTAGAAAAAGCACCAGAATAACTTGCAATGCTCAGATGCATCAAAATATGAGTTCTGCAGCAGCAAAGACTCAAGGTGGGTGGAGAGGTGTTAAACAAACAATGTGTGGAAAAACCACCTCATGCCTACGGTAAGGTACTGCTGTGGAGGATTTGTGCATATGGGGCCCATCTTATACATAAACTCAAGAGGAACAACTAATAAGAGGGCCGACCTTTACTGAGTAAACATGTTCAAATAAAAGGTTATATTTTAATCAGTTTTACGTTTTGTTGCTACAGGAAAAGATTAATCTTGAAAGGCTTTTTGGACATGATAGAGATGCATCCTTCTTTTGTGATGCTGTATGGCAGCTTCTACTCAATGGAGCCACTGATACCAACCAATCCTGGAGCAAACCTTAAGAGAATGTAGATATTTCACATTATTTATGTAAAACTTGGAGGAGGACTTTGGTGCAGTAATGTTAGCACAGGTTTAGCAAACCGGTTTAGTTACATTGTTTCTGATTCTGTCCAATGTAACTTTCTACAGTTTTTGTTATTTCAAGTCTTTACAAACATTTTTTTGTATGATTTATATGTAATGTCTTGTCAGCTTTGTTATTTATCCATTTTTGTTTTATAACGTATTTTGCCATGCATCCCTTGAAGATTTTTGATCTTAATTGTGACTTTTTTGATTAAATAAAGGTTGAAATATTAAATACACAAGGCAATCCATTGTGCTTTACAAAACATCAAAGCAAAGCATAAAGATAAAAGATGTTAAATACAGATATTAAAAGGCTTTGGAGAAAAAAAAACTGTTTCTGTTAAGTTGCATTAAAAAATAAATGATAAATGCTTAATAACAAGAGAAACTCAAAGTAAAAAACCTAATGTGAGTAAAGATTTCAAATGTTGGGGTTCTGGGGTTGGTTAATGACGTTATCCTTTAAAACAATCCCTGAACAACCTTTGAATATCTTTTAATGGTTAAATAAAAGTCATTTTTTCCTTTTAGACATCACAACCTGATAAAGTTCTTCTCTTCTATAGTAGAACTGCTCTCATTGTGACTCGACAGGAAATGACACATCAATAATAAAGCTACGCTCTAATCCCCTCCCACCAGACCAAAGATTTGCACCAAACCCTCTCAGTTTAAGTCAGTCAGGTGCGTATAAGCATTTCTGTTTTCCATCTGCACCGTCTGTGAATAAAGATCCGACTGCATTATTTCCCGGTTTGAGGGATGATTTTGCTAAGGTTATGATGTTATTAAAAAACATGACAGATTAGACACAGATAACTGAAAACAGCAGAACAATCTTTGCTCTCCAGGTCATGTCTACATTGGGCACTTTAACAAAGCGATATTATTCTACAGATTTACAGCAGCTACCAAATGTCACCAGTAACATTCAACAAAGTGTCACTGTCCCCCGTTCCAAACATGCAAAACTTGCAGAAAGTTGGTTTTAGCCGACATCATCCCAAAGTTTTAACGTGTTTTATAGCTCATGCATCACACGAGCTCTACAGCACTCACACACTATGCAGCACTATTTTTCATGCTAACATCCAGTTTAAGCTTAAACACTGATCTTTTAAAGCAGTGAAGTTAAACTGAGGAAACCATAATGAAGATGATGAACACAGCAGACATGTCAGGGAGGATGCTGTGGAGAACAACACTACTCCTCTTTACAGGATCTGCAGAATTTCTGATGCAAGCAGGGTTGGTGTGTAGCCTGGCAGAACGAAACAGCTGGACAGGACAGGTGTTTGCTGACGTAACAGAGCAGACTTGAATAATGCAAAAACCAATCAATCAGTCTCACATACCCTGAATATAGATTTCCTGTTTAGGAAGAGACAGATCACTGTGTGTCTTACCATGGTTTTCCCACACTGGAAGCTGATGCTGGTCTGAATGGGGTTCTTGCCTTGGGGGCATGTCTCTGTGGAGTTGTAATCGAGCACGGTGCCAGAGAGCCTCTGCAAGGAAACATCACCTGAAAAGCAAAAACAATGTTAATATACACTTTTTAAAGAGTTTTATCAACTAAAAGTCAGTAAAATCCCAAACTCCATTCAGGAGATGCATCCACAGGCTCATTTTTATCGATTTTATCTCCAACAGACAGCAGGACTGAATGTCCTTACCTCCAAACCCCCAGAGCCATACCAAGTTTATTTTCAGATTCATTTTTCATGTCAAAACTTGACGGGTAAAAGAAAAACTATCTGCTGTGGGAGAAACGTCAAAAGATGACAGCAGGTCAGTGAACTGAAACTCTGTCAGGTTAACTGTCTGTAAATACTTGACACTTGAGGGCACAAAAAAAAACAAACAAAACAACTGGACTGCAAATATAAGAAAACAAATGTGTTTCCTTGTGAATGAGTCAATGGTTTTCTGTGATTTGATACGTTTATGTCTCTGTGAACTCTGGGTTATGACGGGCTGATATCACAGCAGGACAATAAAAGGAGTATGATCGACTAAACCCAAAGACTGCTGCAGACACGAGAAGTCGGTACGCTTAGGCTTCTGCTGAGAAAACGCTGTCAACCCTGCCTACTGCACTCTGTCGTACTGGGATGTATAAATCATACAAGGACTCAGTGGCTGAAAGTCGCTTACCATGCAATTAATATTTTATTTAGTAAATTTAGTGTGTATGTGGATTGAAGGGAGAGACATTTTGTTATAACACATTTATTTTGGTATGTGACATTGATGAGGATGTAGGACACTTTGTTTTACTACAGTAGAAAAGCAATGTTTTACTTTTAAATGGTGTTAATGGAGTAAAGGAGTAGGAAATATATATGTTATTATGTACTGTTATTAAACACTACAGCCTAAATTTCTAGAAAACCCAAAAACTGAGAAAATTGTTTTAAAAAAATACATCTTACAGCAGTTTGCCATCCTCCCAGAATTAGATTAAACTGTCTGATTTACCCTAAAGTCACGCTAAAGTGCTGAGCAGGTTTCACAAATACTGCCACAAGCAAGCAGCGCCGTGTCTGCGCTGCCGATGGGTCCGATGATGTTTTCCTGGGTCATGTGAAAAGTCAGCCCCAGTTATTTAACTCTGAATCATCTGACCTCTGCTGCTTGGTCACTCTTGGCTGATTCTTCCCCTTTGCATAAGAGCTCAGTCCAACTTCGAAAGCTACTATATTAGAGCAATTATAAAAAAAAAAAAAAAAAAAACAGTTGAACAAGTCCTCTCTTAAGGTCTGAGTTAATTTTTTTAAATAACACGGCTTATGATCACAGTGAGGACTTGGCTACTGAGGGATACCATATACTCAACAAGGGAACGATGGTGACCTCTGGCTGCAGGACAAGGTGTTATTTTAGGCCTAAAATAACTTTGTCTGGATGCCAAAGAGGTCAGCAGAAGAACAAGGGAAGTTTTCAGCAGACCTTATAATGACTAAACACTAAGACTGACTCAGAGTCCAACCAAGACGTGGTGCAACACTAAATTTGAATAAATATTTCTGAGGTTTAGAAAAATGAGTTCAGTCAAGCAACATTTTAATCATTGACAAAAGTTTTGACTTAAGTTCTTTGGCAATACTTTCAGGCCTGATCTACCCGAAGGTAAACAGGTACATTTTTGTTAACTATGAAAAAAAGAGGTGTTAAAAAGGGGAGGACTCAATAACACCCAAAAACGCTATTGCAGGTTTGCCAGACTCATAGATGGCTTTGTGACACTTAAACACAAACAGGTATAAATACACAAACAACTTATGTGGAGTAAACACCATAAGATGTTGGGGATCAAACACAAACATTTCCAAAGTCAATTTCTGCCATAGCATGAACCAAAAACTGAACAACATCACTTCGGTTGCCACGTGTGAGATTGAGGCGCATGTAGGTTACAGGGAGAAATAAGGCTGTGATGTCACCATCTAAGAACAGACTCGGCTCACATGTACACATTGAGATTAAAGTGGGCTTTTTTGAAAATGTTCCCACTCTGGAGCCTGGTTCAAAAAAAAAAAAAAAAAAAAAAAAAAAAAAAAAAAAAAAGAAAAGGAGGGAAACAAAACAAACTAAAAAAAATCTATATTTTTTCCAGAAGAGCATAATATAGATCCAAAAAACAGTTCAAATATTTTTACCCAACTAAAGAAAGTTTTGGTGTGACAGTTTTTTCTTAATTTAGAAAAATTTACTTGTCTCTCACCAGCAACAAAAATTGGGACTTTGTTTGAAAGGGCTGGATTTATTAACGTTTAACTTTAAAAAAAATACAGAAAAAAGCTGGACATTTGTGCTCCTGTAAAACATATTCAAATAAAAGCAAATAAATCTGTTAAATAAGAAATTCAGAAGTCATCAAATCATTCAAAGAAAACAATTCCAAGACTCACAATAGTCCCTGAAGAAAACCCTGTATTAGAAAGATAACAGTTTATATGACAGCTACTATAACAGTTAGATACCCGACTGCAAAAGTATTTAATCAAAAGCTCCAGAAAATCTAACGTTGCTCAGAAAGCAACTTAAGCAAATAATCAAATAAAATAAGACAGAAAATGAAAACACAATGTTTGGTAAAATCATTTGAGCTTGTTTTTGTGTGAAGGAGTCGGCCCCCCTTCTAACAGGAGATGAGGATGATGCTGAAACACAGGAGGAGAAGCTCTGCCTGATCAGCACAGAAATAAGATCTCTGATAAAGCACTGATCCATACAGCATCAGATCAATAGTTCAGTCAGCATTAAAACCTCCTGTTAGCAACAGCAGCATCGAGACCAGTCTTAGTTTAAAGCAGTAGTTTGTCATGGTTCCTGTATGGGGAAAAATTAGGATTTCTGCTCTTTTGATTTAACCGATAAAGCACCCCATTATAAACATTTCAATCAGGGTGTGAGATAAAAATAACAGTCACATTACTTCCGCTTGTTTAGAGAAAGCCTGTGTTTTGCTGTTTATTCTATATATCTTTGTATGCCTATAAATGTATAATTATAAAACTGAACATGTGTAGAAATCTGTAAGACACAAAAGGACAAACCCACACCTTAGAAATGAACCCCAGCTACAATGTTTTTCTTTAATCAGCCGTGATGTTAATCCATTCGGGAAAAACTGACCAAATATTGGAAAATAACAGCGAGGAAGATGATATGAAGAATGCGTCTTCTAGGGGAGCACATTTATTGTAGATGCATAAAACAAGAGTTTCTATTGTTGATGTTTTAATACAGAGAAAGCAGATGTAAAAAAAAAAAAAAGGCAAGCACTTAGAAAATCCAGTAAAATGCTCAAATGTTTTAATTAACAGGAGGAGGGGTGTGAAAGTGACCAACAGGTAGAAACTTAAATATATAGACATAAAATAAAATAAAATAAAAAAAAAAACAGCCCTCAAAATCAGTGGATAAATTAGTGACAAGTATCTGAAAACCTGCAACAACAAGAGCAGGATGTGGTGGATAATCTAGAGAACATTTAAAAACAGTGGTGTAGACTTTATTTGTTGACTTGGCTGAAGTCAGACTAGTCGGACGGATTGAAGGACTTGAGATTTTACCTGGTAATATAAGGAAAAGTCTTATAACTCATCTTTGATTTGATCAGTGATGACTTGTGTCTTTATCTGGTATTTACCTCAATGACTTAATGATGAGGTCAAATGTTAACAGCAAAAAAATAATCACAGTAAAAATAAAATATTGATCTGCATTGTTTGGTTCCTCGTGTCATTAAAGTTTGAGTGATAGCTCATGACTTGACATGGTTATCAGAGTTCATGACAGAATCTGGCCAATGCGGTTTAAAAGTACGTTTTCAGCATCATCAAGCTTTACAGCTGCTGTTAGTCAAAGTAAAACACTCTATACTCTACATCACTTCCAATACAGCCACACATTTTTTGAACTGAGCATATTAAATAAACGTGCTGCATGAAGAAGCTCCCGGCATAAACCGAAGACGTGACGCTGTGTCTCAGTCCACTGTACTCACCGACTGAGCGCGGTACTCCACCGTCGAGGCTCTGAGCACACACCGCAGCGCTGGCCCCACAGCTGGTTGGAGGTGAGGACTCACAGAGCTTTATGGTGTATTTCACGTTGTTGTCCCGATCTACAGCCTCCCATTTATAACTGAAAGAGAAAAATTACAAGTAAATTACAAAAAAAGAAAAAAAATTGGGGTCACATGCGTGTGCAAATGTTTAAATCCTCATTAAGGCAGTAGAAATGTGATAAAAGGAGGAGGCAACAGGAAGACACCCATCAGGTATGATATACAAAGAACAATGTTATGGATCAAACCTTCCCTTTAAGTAAAATATCTGAATGATTTTTATTCTCCAGACTCAGAAACCATAAAACAAATTTGAACCACCCAAAAGGGCACTCTCCAGATGTACTGGAATAAAGTTAATCCTGGAGCATTTCTGATTATTAAGAGACTTATTTCTGTAAAGTGTCTCAGAACAAACTGTCAAAACAAGTTAGTGAAGGGCAGGTGTGTGAACGTCCAAGTAACTGGTTATCATTCCTGTCCTATTGCTGTGTCAATATTTAGACAGTAGCTGCGCAGAGAGAGCTCCAGAAAAGGAACACAGCTCTCACTATTGCAGAAAATGTTCTGCTTTTAAAGCTGCCAGAACGAGGGATGCTGCTGCTAGCTATAGAAGCACTGTGCAAAAGTCTCAAACCATCCCTCGTTTCTTAGAAATTTCCTTCAAATCCACCAGACTTTTTTCTGTTTTCGGTCATCATTTTCAGAAGTACATTTTGAGTCCGTGAATATTAACAACTGACAACTTCAGGAGTAAAAAGGAATAACCTGGTGGTTTACATAGCAAACAAGTTATAAACTAGATCTAAAGACACTTTGAAAAAAAACCTATTTTATTGTCAAACAGAACCCAAAACCAGGCAAGGCAACAGTGCAGACTAAATTTCATTTTTTTTATTTCCTAGCTCAGCTTCTTCTCTTCTATTTGACAAAGAAGATAAACTGTAAAATAGAGCAGATATAACATTGGACTGGAGAGCTGTCCAGGGAGTACCGTATTTTCACGACCATAAGGCTCACCGTACAAAAAGGCGCAGTCTCAGTTATGTGTGCCATTGCTGTATT
>JAUZNJ010029833.1:0-15178 GCA_034780135.1 Jordanella pulchra
AATTAGGGAATTACAAGTTTTGTGATGAAGCATATTTCACTATTTTTCATTTGACTGCTTTTTCCTTTTTTGTAACGTAAAAAAATCTACTAGAAGGCGCATGTTATTGTTCAATGCATACATCCATCCATTCTTATTCTGTGCTGGTACCTATCTCTGGAAGACTATGGGCAAAAGGTGGGGAACACCCTCAACAGGTCGACAGTCTTTCGCAGTTGTTCAATGCATCTATACAAAAAATAAGAGAAAAAAAGAGTTCTTAGTTTCTTAATTTGATAGAAGGGGAAAAAAGTCCAGTTTTTCAAGATTGGATCTGCCAGTAATTTTCAGTGTTTTGATGCTTTTAATACCAGACAAAATAAAACACTTAAACATGTATGTTTTCAAAACTATTACAATAGACTTTGCACTGAAATAAATCGAACTAACATTTTGCAGGACTTTTTTCTACATGTGAAACAGCATATCATTATCTGGTATTTTTTTTGTTCCCCTATTTTTGATCATTAACAAGCTAATAGAAGAGTTACCATCCTAAAATGAAGACATCACATGAAGCAAAAAGGTATTAAATATCTCTTAGCAATCCCTTTTTTTACTTGCGGAGGTTTTAGTCTCATTACATACACACTTCTAATTTAGTTTTGGAAATTTAGCCAGATTCGCAGAAATAGTGTTGTTGGTAAGAAAAGCTGAGAAATTAAAACTGCTTTTCAAAATGTAGATCAAGAAGATAGTTTGTGGTGCATAACAATTGGCTCTATATACAGAAATTATTGGAAAAACTACAAATGCCTTCTTGGTATCTCTATATTTTGAAACCACAACCAAAATGAAAACATTTCTTGTTGGCTAACCCACATCTGTCTGTTTTTTTTTGACTGCCTGAACATCAAATGTATTGTGTGCTCTCTTTATACTTGGACGTTGGATTTTCTTCCTTATTTAAACTGGCAAAGTTGGAGCTCACAAGGCCTCTCTGAGTTTGGTATCTGGTTTAGATGTGTAAATATTTGATGTTGTGAAAGATATATTTCTATATTAGCACCAGTGATGGTTTGTTTCCCCATGATGTCACAAACAGTGCTGCAAAATATCTATTTTTGAATACGCTTCAGTAGAATAAATCCATGCCTCCATACTTATTTGTGCTTTTATTGTCACTATGCATTTCCCTGATGACAAAAAAACAACAATAAAAACAGCAAAAGTCTAACCACTGGCCAGAATGACATGTTGCATTGGCTTGTTAAACCTTTGTTACTCAGGGAGTTTAAGTGATTTAACAGACTGGATTCCTACACTACTTGGGTGCATCGGGGAACAAAACACAGTTAGGATCCACAGATCAAGTCCATTGAGTCAAGTAAAACAAACATGTGGCTTGCGAGATCGACAAAAGGAGGAGGGTCTGGGTGCACGGCTGACCTTTTCTAAAGCAGTTTGGGACCCACGCGAGCATTCTGCTCCTTCAGAGGCTGTTGGGGTAATTATCTGCCACAGTGAACATGTTTCACTGCGTTTGTCAGAACTGCTCAGTTTTACAAGGTGAGCATGAATTGTTTGCAAGCATCCTGAGCGATGTATTGGTGCATCAGCCACAAATAGGATAAAACGTGTGTCCGCCCATCAGCTCCATCCAAACACATGTAGCCCAATGTTTTTTTCCATTTATTCCCCAAAGGTTAGAGACTTGTTCTGGGATTTTAGAGAGTGGTTTGAGCAACAGGCCAAGGAGACGCCTTGGACATGGGGTAAAAGGGGCCCAATAGCACAAAGCCTTATTCCGTGCTCCTCCATGTGGAAAATGGCAGGAGCACAAGGAGGAGGGGAAGGAAAAGAAAGAAAAAAAACAGCAAAGAGGAGGAGGGAGCAACAATTAGAGGGATCTTCTAATCACCAGGGCAACACTCATTTAATTGACATGTGAAATTTGAATTCATCTAACAAGTCGATTGGCAGCACGACAATGGAGCAGTTTAAGTCTAAGATCCGCCGGTGGAAGCAGCAGCTGAGTGAAGAGGCCACATTCTTTGTTAGTACGAGCAGTAACTCTAAGAAGGGAAGGTTGTCCACCAGGAGATTATAACATATTCCTTCTTTGACCCGTTTTATATGGCTGCCCTTACCTGCTTACCTGCTAACAAAGAGCACGTATGCTCCAGAGCAACAGGTTTTGATGTCTTTCTGTATGTTCTTGTGATGATTTCCTGCAGAAGACAGAGTAAGTAAACAACAATTATTTTTACCACAGCAACAGAGATCCTCATACTTCCAGTAGCTTGGAAGAGGAGAAAGAAAAAAAAAACACCAAAAAGAATTGGGCAAGGGAGAAAACAATTCTCATTCCCACTCTTACAGAAATCAATAAGCTATTTAAGGTCATCAGAAGGAAGCATCACTGTCAACTTGCTGCAGGAGGAAATGGAAACACACCAACGCATACTGCCACCGCAGTGGCAGGAGGACTTGGAAGAAATCCATGTTGTTTACCCTTATGATTATTTTAACAGGTCTTTAAACTGTGAGACTGGGGCATTTTTTTTTCTGCAGAAAAAGAAAAACAAAATTATACCACTTGTATCAAATATTGTCTCACACAAAATTACACGGGGAAAAACAGATTTGTTTTTTTTCTGGCTTCAGGGCAAGCGTTAACTATTTTTTACTGGTTTAGATATGTTGCATGAAGGAAGGTGAACAACTACTAGAAAGCAATCAGGAATATCAGTAGTATACTATACTGAACTTTTCAGATTGTGACAAGTTTAAACTATTTTACAGTGTAACTTGGTGATTGCTACAATAGAATATAGGTCTGTGGATTGATATAGTTAGAATAGCAATATAGAATATTTTGTCTTGCCAACCATGTCCCTGTTAAACCGGAAATCTCTTTTCTAATTAAATTCTACTGAAAGACCAAATGGAAACCAATATTCATTTTTTATATAATATCCCATTATTTTTCAAGGATTCATTATATTACACACACCTTTACAAGATTTTACTGACCTTTACAAGAGAAAAAAAAAACAATCCCACACCACAGATCCTTCATTGCACTTAACACTGTATATGAATAACTTTTAACATATTGATTCTATATTTAGCTAGAACTTTCCTCAGTGTTTTTGTCTCATTTCCTAAAAGGATACGGTTCCAGTTGAGTTTATCATGCTTCACATGTTTCATGTCTTTACCACGATTAGACAGAATATTCTTATTTAAGCAACACATTCCGACAACTGGTTGGCATGAGGATATTTTCTAATGGTCCTCGGGGAGGCTTCAGTCACATTTGGAAAAAGACCAATTGCTCTTCTGTCAGTTGTTTAGTTGATAAGTGTTTTGTAATAAAACATTTTATCCTGCTCTGAAGTGTGAACATTAAGCAAGGAATAACAGATGAATTTAGTTTTACAGCTATTTACACAGCATTTCCAGGGTTGCAAATGGGGCTGGATAAGCAGTTTTTAGAATGCACAAAATTAAAAGAGCTCATCATCAGCACAACTGCCAAAAAAAACCTTTTTTTTCCATTACTTTCACAGACAGCCAACCTTTTGTTTTTAAATGAAACCACATTTAAAGCTAAGAGAGAAAAAGACCAAAAACGTTTGAAAAGATAGAAATGTGAACTTAAATTTGAGTGCTTTTTAAACAAAATAGTTTTCTTTTAGAATTGAATACAAAGTTTTACTGAATACTCTTAAAAAAAGAGCTCCAACAGGAGTACATCAAACACTGGGATTACTAATAACAGCTTCAACAGTCTTAAACTTAGAGTCTTATGCTGCATGGCAGCAAAGCCTTAAGACAATCAGGGCCAAGCTGTCGGGTTGTAGATGTGGTGTAAGAGCAACTTTAGCATCTTGCCAATGTCTAATAACCTTTAACCATTGCTTAGGCTTCCAGTGTGCTTGCACTATTACTTCATGACATTATTGTTTTAACAACCTGGTCTTTTGGCCTCTTCATTTTGTACTTTTTTAGATTTGGTTGTTTTATAGTGTAAGTTATTTTTGGTACATCAAGTTTTACCAAAGCACCTTGAGATGAACAAGCTCAAGAGTGTTACAAGAAAGATATTACTGAGTTTATTTAGTTATTTATTTCCCCTTTGGGATAAATAAAGTATTTTTGAATTGAATTTTAATTGAATTGAATTGTTTTCCATCTGTGACTTTCATGACCCTATTTTGAAAATGAAGAAGAAACATAGATGGATGGAATTATTTATACATTTATTTAACACAATCCATGATAACAGTAATACATTTACTTTTTATAAAAAAATTCAAAGCCTTAAATGTTTACTGAAAATTTTTCAAGTCACTTTTAGGAATCTTTGTAATGTTACACAACGGTTCAGCTCTGTATTCATAAAATAAGAACATTTCAGAGGTTGCTTTTGGCCCAAATATCCATCTGACTTTGGTCAAAATCTCTCTAAGCTTTTTCCCCCATTGCAGCTATTTCTTGTGTTTTAAAGAGCTAATGCACATATTTTAGTCCCTTACCCCAGCAGGTGCCATCTTAGCTAATGGCCTGCTGGAATTCAGTGGCACCCTTTGTATCAAGTCATTTATATCCAAGGTGAGTAACGACTACAATTTCAGTTTTGCATTGCAACACTAACAAGCTCTGCCTGTAATTGTCTGTAATCCTGGCTATTTTCCACATACTTTGACCTTTATATTTGTTTTCATTGTGAAAAATCCATTCACAACTCTAAAGCTTACGCTACCGTTTAGTTTGGTTTTTTTTTCTTTTGATTCTATGCTAGCAGACAGTTCTATTGTCCAAGGTGACTTCGTTGAAGTGGCAGAGTGTAAGGGAGGGACTTGGGATACTTTTAAGTCTTTCAGCCAGAGTTTAATCCCCTTCCTTTATCTTACATGCTGATCTGGTTGTATGTGAATGACTGCCTGCTTGTCTCTGGCTCTTAGTCACGTTCCCTTTCACTCTCTTCTTCTTTATTTCTCTCCTGTTTGTCTTTTGTTGTGTCGCCCCATTGCTCAATGATTAGTGCTCCTTCAGTGTTCACCTCATTTCTGTTTTGTGTGGAGGCAGCTGTTCACTCTGGGACAAAAATATCAAAATTTCCCTTTCCAAACAAGAAAAAAAATCTATAGATGCCACCTTGCACCAGTCTTGAGATTAGGAACCTGGATTGTGTCCAAGAATCACAGCTGGAATGGTGTGTATATACAGTGAATATGTGTGTTGGGGGTTGGGAAGTGGGTTGCATCTGGGACGTTTGATTGGTCCATTAGAAAAGGAGCCAGACGAGTTGCTGATTGGGTAGTTGGATGTAGACTAGCGTGCAGGTTTCTCCTTGCCATGGAGCGTTGCCTCCCAGAGTGCTGGCCAATAGCTCCACATATTGGATGCATTACAGATTAGATCCAGTGCAACAGTATCCACATGAATCTGTGTCTTTGTGTGTGTGCGTTTGTGTGTGTTTGTGTGATATTGTGTGTCTACACATCTGATCTCTGCAAGAGCCCTTTTATCCTCAACGAACAAATCTGCTCTGTCTCCATGATCATAAAGTGCATTTGCCTCTTCTGGGCTAATCATCAATTATTAATCTCAGATATGACTCGCCATTCCAAATCAATGCAGCAGTGATCCATTGTTATAAGTGTCAGACTTGTCTTATAGAACGTCTTCAAACGCTCAATATTCAAGAATTTATTGCAAATTTATCATAAGAAGCCATTACTAACTATTTACTGGAGTTTTGAACTTGAATAATTCAAGTTTTGCACTGAAAAGATTAAATGTGCTAATAGATGGATTAATAGACATCTTAAAATCTGTTTTAAATTAATTCCTTGTCTGGGTTAAATGTCTAACTTGGGGAACATATAGCGGAAGCTGGCAAATTATTTACAATCTTGTCTCATTTTACTTATTTAACAATCTAAGTCCAAGAATTTTATACTTTAATCCAAATGAATTTGATTGTGAGCAAAAGTGACAACAAATGAACTTAAGGGGAATAGTAAAAACAGTCATTCACCAGATGATAATTGATCACAAAAGATTAAAATTGGGTTTATATGGGGGTTAATATCAATGGTCCTAAATCAAATTTTTACATAAATAAATAAAAGATTTAACCAGAGGGGCCAATGAGAGGCGTGAAACATGCAGGTTGTAGTGAACTGTGCGACCAAGTTGGTTAAAGGGATTGAAGGCAACCTGCTGATGTTATGCCTCATGCCAAGTGAGCTAGTGACTCTGCAATAGAGGCTGATTATATAAAGGTTAGCTTAGCATAGTGGTTCGAGTGTGAGATGTTGGTGCATGTTGACACAGGGCACATGGTGGAAAATCACGTGATGCTTAACCGTTCTTGTCATTAACATACATGTTAAAGAACACTCAGATAAAATAGTTCACAGAACCTCAGGTGCCACCATTGTTGTTGGAAACAACAATGGTGGCACCTGAGGTTAACAAAACCACCCTGTTAAGGGCTGCCATAAATTTAAAATATGCTTTTGACATACATTATATTCCTAGTATTATGCTTAATGCTAAATATTGACTGGGCTGCGTTCTCCTTCACTTGTCCTATGATTTATAGGAGCTGGCTTTATTTGTGATTGCTTTCTTATGTGCTGGAAATTGCCAGTAGGTGATTTACACATCACCCGAAGTAGCTTGAAGACAGAACCTGTCTTTGCAGCTATATAATCGCAGTGCTTATTGCGCAATGCTATTTAATTGGTGCTTTACTGGCCTTCCTGCAGACCAGATATTGCTTGTTGTTAAGATATAAACTGCAGGATTAAGATGCGAATCAGTTGACAACAGCTCTCTGCAAAAGAGCTTTGATTTATTCATCAATCAGAATCCATTTATGTTGCTCTCATAAAACTGTAATAATTAGCAACCCAATTTCCCAGATTATCAAATGTGTAAAAATGGATGGATGATGTAACATTGTGAGAATCATGCCTCCACTGCTATGAAATTAGAGATTTATTTGAAATTGATAGCAAATATTCAATTCAATTCTTTTTATTTATGTAGCACCAATTCACAACACATTTCACCTCAAGGCATTTTACAGAGTCAAATCAATCAGATCATACAGAGAGATTGGTTAATGTTTTCTATCTAAGCAAACTTAGCTGATTGCATTGAGTCATTGACTTTGTAGGATTTGCTCCTCCTGAATGAGCCTTTGGCAACAAATGATATTTGCTTGCATTCACTTGATAGCATTTTCAAAGATCTCACCCACCTACGATGAATTGTTTGTCCTGCTTCCATTAGGAAAACAATTCAGTATATTACACACTAAAACAAATAATCTAAAAAGGCTTCTCTTCCAGAGCTGTATGACTGCAACCTGTAGACCTCCTGTGGGTAAGGGTTGTCTCAGGGAACTGGTCTGGTGAAGTTAAACTACACCCAACATCACAAGTCAATCTAACATTTTTTAGCTAGACTGCTACCTTGCAAACAAGACAAACTGTTGCAAGATTTGGGAATTTACAAACTACCAAACATGCATGTTGCCAGAAGCCAACAGATGCATTAGAATTAGAATATAGAAATGGCTCAGACCAATGAACTATAGTGACATGTATGACGTCAGTGCGTCAACCAGAGGCAGAGGGCTTAAGCAAGACAAAGATGGCTGGTTTTAGTTGGAATACCCTCTATTTCTTTTTGAAAAAATAGGAAATGACATAATTTTTATGAAAAGGAAAGATTGCTTGATGTTTCCTTTCAACATGATTTGGTAGCCCTTTGATTTATCAGTTAACTCCGCTAGTTGTGAAAGAAGTCGAGAATGTGAAACGTCCACCAGCTTGACACAGGAGACATGTTCCACCATGTTTCCTATTTCATTTACCCGATCAGCTTGAAAAATCGCATTAAATGTCCCTCCCTTTTGCGAAGACCTTCAACAGGAGGCTTTCTAGATGGATATGTGTAGTTCAGTTAAATTCTACACAGTATCCATCTGGTTTATGCCAGGTTAACTAGACTGAACATTCATAACAGATATCTACAACCTAAACTGCCTAGTCAAAACTCTTATTCAACAAATTTGTAAATAGATTTTAAATAGTCAAAACTGAATAGCAGATATTTGTTATTACAGGTTTGAGCAGCCAGAAAGTTATTATAGATTTCTATAATTTAGTTTTGGCTTGTCATAATGACATTAGATATAAAGTCAATAGGCTTAAATCAAATATGATACTAGTCATATTGACATCACTTCTAGTCAAAATAGCATACATATATGTAATGGCAATTCAGGATAGTTAAACCTACTGATTAATTGTTAAAACTACTTGCCGTACCCCCCTTCTCTTACATAGAAACATCTTTTCCTTTTTTGGGTGATCAATTGTCTGGTTTTAATTGTTTCTACTGTGTAGCTCATAACAATGAAAAAAAGTGATGAAAATAGCAATGCTTCAAAATAGCAATGCTTGTTTGGCAGTTGACTTAAAAATTCGGTTCAATGATGGATCCTGTTAAAAAAGGGTTAGTACAGAGAAGACTGGTGTGGTGAATCCACAACAGTGTCTCAAGTCAGAATATATGATCCGTTGCAGAATATGGTGTAACACAAGACATTTTATCACCCCATAAAAGAACAGATGATGATATGTAACATGAGGCTTTATTTTGAAAGGTAAGAACACTGGGGATGTGGTATAGGTTCACTGGACGTTCATCATGAGGTCAGTGCTATGACACTGGAGGTCTCCTGTGGGCATTCATACCATATTCTGAAAGCAGTTGTCCCCTTTAGATAAGAAATAGTCCAATTCATGACCAATGTCTGTTCATTGGCCCCTCCAAACTCAATAAAGAATTTGATCGTGCGTTTAACATGGTTTAAACGCACGATCATGGTTATGTTTTAAGCAGCAATCATGTGCGTATACTCTGCTTTCACAGAGACATACAAGGAATCCTTTTTATAGTTGTGTTGTTTTATAGCACTCTATTTTTAAAGCACTCTGTTGTCTTGTTTGTACAAAATCTACCTTTAAGATTATTTGCAAATGAGTGCATATTCATCTTCATTCTGCTTGGTTAGTCTTGATGATGAAGAAAGAAACATCTTACATATCACCAATGTAAAATGCAAAAGAAAACGTAAAAGCTCAGAGAACACGATCATCTTCCTTTCCTTTGACCTTTTTAACCTGGTGCTTAATTAGATAGCTAAAAATGTGATGAAATGAAATTAAATAAACAACAAAGCTGAGAGAGAAATGTAATGCAATCCCAGGGAGAAGTGGAGAAAGGACACTTTAAGAATCCTGATCAAAAGGAACCCCCATCCCATGTGACAGTTTTGCCATTAAGGGGTCTAACATTGTTATTACACTTGTCATAGCAACACTACAGTTGATGCAAGTGTCAGGCTAAACCACCAAGGCTTACAATACAGAAGACAGACATGCATTAAGGAATAAATAGCATGGTAGCCATTCTTGAACGCACTGCCCATATGGACATTCAGAAACAGAAGAACAGACACACATAAATATTCACACCAAAAAAAACAGTTGCACCATCCACATGGCTGCACAGGCTACATTCTGAGTGCGTGGCAGCACCGTCAACCCCAGACGGCTCTCTGCTGCCCACCTGTCATAAAAACCTGAGAGGGAAAATTCACCTGGCTGGTATCTCAGTCTTCAGCGCTTAGTTTGGCTTATACCGGCCATCTGGCTCAGCCACTCCTCTCACCCCCCTCCTCCTCCATCCTGTCTCCCCTCTGCCAAAATCTTTACTAACTCTCACTCTCTCTTTAGTCTTTTTTAAGCATGTCAGCAGTTACCCAGCACAGCGGTCTTAGTGAGGCTGCTAACGTGGCTAAGTGTCCCTCTGCCTCTTTGCTGGTGCCGCAGTTCTGAGTGTGTATTTGTGTGTGTGTACTTCACAGATGGCAAAGGGAGGGAGGGAGGCTGGAAGGGGTGATGGAGAGAGCTGTCTGAGGCTCCGGCAGCTCTCAGGCAAGGCGGTCTGTCTGCGGGCATCTGCACTGGCAGCCCCTTGGAGCCCTCCCCTTCACCCATCCAGCACCGCTACCTCTCCAGCCAGCGCCACAGCTTGGCAACAGCCATTCAGTGAAGCTTGATTGCTGCAAGAAAACTCCTCTTGACCTCAGATGTACTTTACTACCAAGCTTTCCCTTTTGCCCTAATGCATCATGTTTTTTTTTGAGGTTTTTTTGTAGGTTTTGATAATTTATATGTGTAAAGATTGTTCTTGTGTAAATTTGGTGTGTTTGCTGTTATTAAAGTAAACCAGTGTTATTTTTTTTAAACATCTGCAATCTTCCAACATATGGTTCAAACAGTGAAAAGCTGTTATTTGGGAGATATCAGATAAAATGCAGCACTGAACAGAGTTTTCTATGGCTG
Organism: Jordanella pulchra; assembly: GCA_034780135.1. Taxonomy (NCBI): domain Eukaryota; kingdom Metazoa; phylum Chordata; class Actinopteri; order Cyprinodontiformes; family Cyprinodontidae; genus Jordanella; species Jordanella pulchra. The sequence goes on from JAUZNJ010029833.1 coordinate 10,425, forward strand.
TTTGTCCCATCTGCACTGCCAATCAACTGGATGGAAGAAAGCCATTTTTCAAATTTCTCATAGATACAATGAAGAATGATTGGAGTTTTTCAAAATATTCTTGGTTGAGAAGAAATAAAAGTGTGGAGGGAGAGCAATAAAAACCATGTTGGTAGCACGATCATACTAAGGGGATGCATTCTGACATTTTAAGGTGAAAAACTTTTGATTTCTCAATTATTGTATAAAAAGACAAAAGACTGTTATGATATATAGATAAACATTTTATAACTAATGAGTCAGCTTTTTACTCAGCTTTTTACTGAGTCAGATATAGCAATTGCTGCTGCATTTCTGATTAATTAGAAGTAATTACAAAATATTATTAATCTTTATTTGATATTTTTCTATATACAATGTGAACCGGTATTATTTTCACTCTATGTTGTAGAACTTAATAAAGTGTAAATAACAGTTTACAGAGAGGCTCAAAGGCTCTCCAGGAGGGGTACCTGTCAACTGAGACTACATATCTGTCCACATTTGTCAAGGAAAATTGGTTTATTAACACATTGTAAGTAAAAAAGAGATTGATTTACCTTTTAGAAGTTACAAATCAGCTCACTTACCAGAACGGGCCTTTTTATCTTAGGATATGTAAGAAAAGAATTGATGCCTGGAAGATTTCTTCAGTTTTTGCTTATTTGTCACACACACACACACACACACACACACACACACACACACACACACACACACACCCACACGCACCCACACACACAAAATAGTGCAAGTCTTACTGATGTGTTAGAGATTTCAAGCATAAAGGGCTCTGTGCTTCATTTTATTTATCCGTCAGACATCAGGATATTATTTCAAAATCCAATCTTTGACTCATAAAGGAGGTCATAGATGAGCACAGGCTGGGCTATGCTTGACATGTCTACATTCTGTGTGGAAATAGGACACTTTTACAGCATATATACTCCATGCAGCTTTTGCTGCTGTACCCGATATTCTGTAATGGGGCGTGTTAGGCAATGACCGCAAGCTCAATATACCACACATCATGTAGAGGTAAAACACACAGTTGTTTTCAACATTTTCAAAGTCTCTTTGTGTCATCCGAGATCTTTCCAACAGTTGTTCAAACTGTTGGTTGAAGTGAAGTTTATGGGCCCAAAAATAAGAGGTTGTTGCTCATCCACCGTGTTTTTAGAGGAAAGATGTCTGCATAGTTGCAAATTTTCCTAGGTGTAGGATGCAAAATATGCAAAAAGGGGAGCGTGTGGACATCATGGGCGTGCCAAGCATAAACCAAACTATGATCAGTGCTCCTGTTAAAAAAATAGAAACAAATGATTTTTACCAAAAGATTTAATGCGTGGAGGTTTTGGTCAAGACATTCGGAAAGGAACTCTGTGGACTGACTAAGAAAAGTTTTGTGGCAGTTTTTGGATGGTTTGTTTTATGCTACATGTTAAGATTATTATGTCAAAACAAGACCATATAACTGATAGTCAAACAACTTGGTTATTTAGGAAGATAACAGTCTGAAGCACATTGGCTTGTCTGCATTTGAATGACCCCAAGCCCCCCTTATTCTCTCATGTTCTCTTTGTCTCACATTAAAATTAAATGATTTAATATAAAAGTTGGCCTCAAAAATGCACTTTTGTTCAGGGAAATACATTTTAAGGCATTTTTATCGCTTTAATACGTGGAGACTGGAAAAGGCTCAAAAGGACTTTAACATTGATTATCATTTGTAATCTGCTATTCTTCAAACAAATCTGAACCTAATCCACACTTGCATTTAGTTGCAGCATATTTGATGTGGATACTCTGTTAGAGGAGTACAATTCATATTGGCTTCAACACTGCAGCAGCTCAGCAGAGGGTCTGACACATCTGTTCCTGAGAAATTCATTGAGGTTTGGGCAGTGGAGGTGTTGGTATGCACTGATTAGAGCAAGGCTGTCTTTACCCAAATGCTGAGTCCATAAACTGTTTAAGAAGGAGGCTGTTGCCATGGTTTTTTACTGTGTTCCAATCAGTCATTTTTGACCACTTAGCTTTATTTATTCCTCAAAATGAGAAAAAAGCCAATGCCTTCTGCATCAACCAACTGTTGTGCCCTGTATACCAATTGTTCTAAATCCTGTATATACTGAATTGTATTCGTCAAAGGATAGCAAGCTTGGATGATGATTTGTGCCTGATTGGATGAGCTTTTCAGAAAGAGCCTTTACAAGCTGACACCTTTGGCTCATGGGTGATTTGGAAACAGAAGCTTTGATGAGTGATAGAGATTGCCATCATAATAGCCTGCTAGTACAATCTTCATTATGTGTGCTGGACCTCCAGTTAAAAAATGCATGCTCGCCATATTTTTTGATCTACCTTAAAAACAGCGTTTTTCCAAAAAAAAAAAAAACTTACCTTAATGACACCCTTAGGCAAGATGTGATAAAAGTGAGATAAGATTAGATATGTTTTCTGACTAAAATTGGCTTTTCACTGATCCTCTGTGTCTTTTCTGTTTTGTTCTTTCATTCCATCAATACTCCATCCCCTTTTGTATTTTTTCCCTTCTTCTTTTCTCAGCTTTAATAACAGGCTAAAACTCTATCTCAGATCTGACAAAGCCAAAGCAGCTCAAACATGAAGCAGCTCCCAGAGGTAAAGTCACACTTGAGGAGTAGATTGAAGCTCACTTTGACTGTAAGAGGTCACAGAGTTTGTCCCCTCACAGGCTAAAGCCTTCATCTTTGGGGTTTTACTGTCTTGGGAGCTATTTGTTTTGTTCTATTGTACCTCTCCTAACAGGAAGCTGCATCCCTAAATTGGATTACTGCTAATTAAATACTGCACGGATGTCATGCTAATGGACAGAAGTGTCATATTACATCATCGCCTGACTTTATCCTATTACCTTAGTGTTTAAGCTGTTCTTCAACTTGCTTACCAATGTTTACTAAAGTAGTCGATGTAAATTTTAGGACGTTTTTTTTGTGTTTGTTTCAAATTTGTTAACAGCTCTGCTAAAGGTATGTAAAATTCTTTAAAGAAAATTTTTTTGGTATTCTTAAGTCAGGAAATGGGTGCAAAAACAAAGTTTTTTTGACTGTACTTACAGTCATGGGAATAAATAAAACTGGATATGGGCTAAAGTTTGGCTTTAAATTACACAGAGGGAGAATATTCACACCAATGGAAGAATCGTATAAGCTCACAGAACAGGAGATTGTGCTGTTGCATTAAACCATAGATTTATTTTATGGCTTTTGTTTACACATTTTATCACATGTATCTGGATAATTTTATGGAGTAGCAATTATATAGATTCGTTTGCTAAATAGCTTAAATACTGATTAGTGAGTTTGCTAAATAATTTGTAAATAAACTCTGTTAGAAACATTTATAGTGGTGTCCTCTTCTACTAAATGTAGCCACATTTGAAATAAACTCTCTGTAAAGCTGAGGTTCTCTTCTGTATCTGGTCCATGTGCCTGTGCCATGACTCCTTATTAGGACTTTATATATTTGGCTCTGCATTCCATTTTTTTCTACCGTGTTTCTGATTTAGGAAAAGGAAAGGATATATTCTGTTGATATAAAGGTGATAAAGGTCATGGTTTAAGACAGGTATTCATCCACACTCACCTGCCTCAGTGAACTCCAAGCAAAGCACTCAGATTTTCACAGAAAATCCTGTCATGGATTCCATTCCGACTCTTGTGTGCTCAACTGAGTTCCTGACCTGACTTTTAAGACATTTTCTGGTCCTCAGGTGTGAAAAGGGATTTTTTTTCAATCCAAATACCATACTGGACATAAAGCCAGTAAGTGATTTATGTTTGATGGAATTTTTTACATTTTCTACAGATTTGTCGAATACCTGAATGAAAATTACTATTAAGGTAATTAAAAACCTGAATGTTTGATTTTTGCGATTAGCAATACCCAAAAGCAGAATAATAGTAATAGTAAAAAAAGATGTATTTATACAAATCTTTTTCGTAAATAATTAATTCACTTAAAAATATTTATTAATTTCAAAATCCTTTTTTACCTTTCACAAATTCTTTGTACAATAAATGATTAATTATGTGTATTCGAGTATTTTCCTCTAGGTTCGTTTTTTGTGTCACTAGCCTGTTGTGACACAAGGTGATGTGTGACTTGCAAGTGTGACGCTAATCACTGGACAACTATCGGGCACCAAAAGGGAAGCCATTACAGAAGTGTAAACTTGCAGCCCACTGCTCACGTCTGTTAGGAAATAACCTTAAAGGTCAACAGACTTAAAATGTAAATGCTGTTGTCAAACATTTACCAAACTAAAATACTTACATAATCCTTTTTTAAGAGATGTGTTGTTGTTTATGACTGTTTTATATTATTATTATTAAACGCATGATATGAATTTAATATTGGCTGATTATTTATAGATAGATTAATGTCAATTTAATTAAGCTCAGTTCCCCTTAGTTTAATTAGGTTTAGTTGATTCAGTTTAGTTCTATCTAATTTATTTTAACCAATTCATTCAAATCACTGCACATAAATTCACATAATGCTAATTTACAGCATATGCTATCTTAAGATACGTTACAAGACAAATGGGTGCAATTTATGTCTAGTTCTAAAGACCAAATGTTAGATCATTTAAACACAATTTATTTCATCCATCCGTCTGTCCGTCCGTCCATCCATCCATCCATCCATCCATCCATCCATCCATCCATCCATCCATCCATCCATCCATCCAT
>JAUZNJ010029834.1:0-15177 GCA_034780135.1 Jordanella pulchra
TCACTATGACGTCACCGCGACTAGTCGACATCGACTCGACTATTATCATGATGTAGTCGACCTTAAAAAATATGTAGCCGTTCAACCCCTAATTGACACATCAGTTTATTTCACTCCACAGTATCAATAAACGAGGTGTTTGTAAAGGCGACCATTAAAGTACAGATTTTATCCTGTTCTGTCTGATTATTGACTTAATACTTTTGTGTATTTTTTTTTTTTTCAGAAAAACCTCAATTTAAATAAGGAAACTTAATCATAAAGTGGTTAAACTTATGATTTTTGTGTTGAGCTTCAGTTAAAACCTGCAAAATAATCCAAAGTGTGTCTGTGTAACTACGATTGCTAACCGCTAATGTTGCTAACGTTGCTAACGTTACGTTCGCATGAACACAAGTCCAACAGGAGACCAAATCACCTCTTTCTGTTTATTTTTTTCTCCTAGAAATGATTCAAATGTTCGTTTCCAAAGGAACTGACTTTAATGTTGTTTCTGGGCTGGAGGATAAACGATGACTTGGTCCGAAGTGCTACATGCTAATCATGGAGCTTCTGAAGGCCGCTGGCTTTCAGAAGGACAATGTTCTTATAGTTTTCACTCTGTAGAAGACTTTTAAACCAAGCTTTGCTTTTCTTCCTGCACATCAATAAACCACTGATGTGTGTAATGTAGTGTTTGCAAAGTGACAACATGTGGAAGAATCAAACGGTTAAAGGAGATTCCTTAGATCTTCAGCAATCAGAGGAGAAACTTTAGGCCGTTTAAATGGTTAAATCCTACTTTATTTGTCTCAGTAGGTAACTTTACATCAGAGACCACAGAAATCAGATGTGGCGTTCCCCAGGGGTCCATCTTAGGGACTTCCTATTCACAATCTCTGTCAGTGTCTGTACCGAGAGAGCGAGTTACAACCTGTGCAGATATCCAGAGGATCACCATCAGTGATCGTTTATAGCCGTTCAATGACATCGTTTCTCCTGATTATTGTTTCATCATGTGATCCATTGTTGACTGAAACCTTGTTTGTGTGTTTTTAAAGCCACCGCCTGCGATCACAGACAAGCAGCTGGATGAGCGGGAGCACACGGTGGAGGAGTGGAAAGGTAGAGCAGAACCTTCAGGCGTCATTACATCCCAGCATGTTGCCCTAAATACTGGAGAGATTTGTTCCAGTGTTGTTGAAAGTTAATGAGCACGTTTCAAAAATGGAACTTTAAAAAAATTACAGTAATTTAGGATGTTTATATGAAAGTTAGAGATTTTTACAGTTTACTGTTTTTTCTTCTCCAAATTTTATTCTTGTCAAATGTTTTTTAAACAAACAGATTTGATTTGCATTTTATTAATTTTATTTCTTCTTTTTAGTATCTTTTAATATTTCATATTTTTTGTTTCTTTGTTCAGATTCCTGTATCCTGTGTTTTAAATCCCATTTTAAAAATTAGCATTTCAACTGGCCTTCGCACATCTGATTAGAATACCAATAAAATTAATTAATAAGAAGATAAAAGTTTGACTTTAAAACATGATATTCTTACGTTTACTTCAGATATTTTTTTTATTTTTGCCTTTTTTCACATATTTAGGGATAAGATAGGAAGGAACGTTACTCGGAAATATTCAGTCTCCCTGAAAAATCAGAACTTTTTTCTGTTTCTTTCCACTTTTGTGTTGAGCAGCATTTCTGTTGCTCAGCGCACACAACACCTCGAGGGGTTGAAGGCAAAGTCTGTAAAAGAGGATTTGAAAAGAATAGAACTTGTAAAAGTCCGTTTACCCCAAAAACCTTAAAAAATAAAGTCTGAAAATTTAAATCTGACTAATTGATTAAAGAAATGAAACGGAATCAAAATTTGTTAAAATACGGATCAAACATTGGTATAAACATTATAAAGTTCTCTTAAAACCTTTTTTTCTCCTTTTTTAATGTGATGCTTAAGTTAAATGTGTTTTTGAAACTTGTTCTCATTAAGGAAGTTATTTTAGGCACAATCTAATGTTCGATTTAAAGTGAGGTGAAGACTTAGGAGCATTAAATAGATCAAGTTACATCTATTTTAGCTCAGTGGGTTTAGGGAAGGCTTTTAATCGGGTTTCCCATTTTGTTGTGACATGGAGTTTGGGGAGCAGGTCTTGGTCTCTGATTGGTTGTTTTCCTAACGAGTTGTTAATGATAGAAAATATCCATTCTGTCTTTTAACAACCAGAATATCTGCATTTTATCCACAATTACTACATTGAATCATTTTAAAGTGGAAGTGTTTTTTTTTTCATGATTTCTGAAGGGCTTAAATGAACCTGGTGTTTTTCTTTAATTGATGCAGAGTTAATCTATAAAGAAGTGCTGGACTGGGAGGAAAGGACGAAGAACGGCGTCATCAGGGGACAGCCCTCATCTATAGGTTGGTGGAGTCTTATTCTGTCAAAGTTTAGAACAGACATTCTTCTTAAAGATCTTATTTGTCCATATAAACCGTCCTCTGCTGCGTCCCACTTTAACCCGTTTAGTTTCACTCATGTATTAGTTTCCCTTTTCTTGTATTTCTTTGTCCTTCATCTCTGAATCTGAGCTCCAGCCTTCCTCATCATCATCATCACAGTTATGTCTGCTCAGCACTTTTAGTTTCTTCTGAATAACAAAATCATTTTCTTCTGTAATAGGAACATTATTTAAAGCCTTTAGTTCATTTACGTCTGTCTGGTGAAAAGTTCGCCCCCCTTTAGCCTATAAAACCAGGAAGCTGCCGGGGAGGGGGCTCTGACCCCCCAGCATGGACCGAGCTTCGCTCAGTTATCTGAGCTGGTAAAAATACTTATGAATTCTTCCTGAGTAAAAATGTCCTTAAAATCCTTTCATAAGTTTCTAAATAAGGTGCAGCGTGTGTCTGCAGCCTCTGGTGTTTGTTCTGTTCTCACCTCCTTGGTGAGAGCAGAACAAACACCAGATCACCTCTCCATGCCTCGTGTTTTTGTCTTTAGTTTAATACTACTTTACTTTTTTGAGTCCAATGCTAAAGCTGCCAATACTCGCTGCTGCCACCCTCTGGTTTAGGGGGGAACTGCTTGTTCTGCCAATAATGAGAAAGAATCCTTAAAAAAATTCCTGCATCTGGATTATGATTGAATGGATTGTTCCTTGGACTGAGGTGCACCTTTGGTAAAATATTTCATTAAAATCAGTTCATAACTTTTCAAGCTATCCTGTAGACAGACGGACAAACTGCACTAAAATCATGACCTCCTTGGCGAAGCTGATAATAATTAAAGGTAAACTTTTACTTAAGAAAAGGTCCAACACTGTGTTCCTATTGGCGGCAACGCTGATCTGTGAGGAAACACTGTTTTTAAAACACTGAAAAAAATCAGGTTGAATTATTTTATGATATGATTTAAAGGTATATTTAATTAACACTTAGATATTTAATTCTACCTTTTATAATTTAATGGTACATTTATTTGTCTAATGTTTGAATTAATTAATGTAGATAAAACTTTGAATGTCATTATGTAAAATTTATATTTCATAAATTAATGTCACATTTAATTATTCAAATTTAATTTCATAATTGTACATGTAATAGTTTATTATTAGGTAAATAATAATTGTATAAAATAAATTAATGTTAATCAAAATATTTAGTGTTATAATTAAAAGTGTTATTTGATACATTTATTATTTTGTTTTTAAAGGTTCATGCATTTATTTTTTACACTATGTTTGGCCTCTTTAGGCCTCCATAAAAATGTGCTCAGTTATTATTTCGTTACTAATAATCTAAATGGAGGCCAATGTTTGATGAACCTGAATCGTTTCCATTCGGGTCGTTTGGTGGCCTCGTTATAAATTATTTGATGTTTTTTCAGATCGTACTAACCGCCCCCCCTCCCCCTCCTGTTTCTCATAGCACAGGTGCAGCAATGAGCAGCAGCCATCACCAGCACCCCCCCTCCACGTCTGCCTCCACCAACGATGTGTCCTCCATGTCCTCCGACCTGACCCTGACCGACACGGACAGCAGCCTGGAGCCGGCCCCCGCCGCCGCGGGCCCCGTGGGCTGCTGCAGATGACGGCCCCGCCGTCCCTCGCTGGCTCCTCCCTCCTCCCTCCTGCTTGTCTCTGGTAGTATAGCGTATTAGTCAGATAGCTGTTTAAGAAATATTTCTGAAGAACAGATCTTTGTCTTTTCTTTGAAGATAATAATTCATAGATTCTTTTATTATTTTGTTCAGAATATTTTATTTTAGTTTATAATTTATTGTTTTGTGTCAGGTTTCAAGTTTTGCATTCAGTTAGATCTGATGAACGTCATTTTTCTCTAGTTTTACCGGAAGCTTTTACAGCTTGCCATATATTCCTGGATTCACGTTGTTCAGGTTTGTCCAGTTGGTGGTTTTATCTCCAATACCAACATTCGTTGAGCCATTGAAACCCAGATTATCTTCGATGGTCCTCGATCTTCTCCTGGATGGTTTTGTCTAAAATATTATGGATATTGATTTTTTTTATTGTTATTATTATTTGCTGATGACATATCCATTTATTAGAGACAAGATAATTTAGATTTATTGTAAAAAAAAAAAAAAAGCTACTTCTTCTTCCTACATTGTATAGTTTCACTTTTTATGAACGTTTTCTAATTTTCGTATTTTTCACATCCCATTTAAAACAAATGCTGACATTTGTTGGATTCTCCTTCTTTAGTTGTTATTTTTAAGTGCTTTAAATTCCTCCTTTGTCCAAGCAAGCGGTTGTGGATGGAGCCGGTTTGGACCGGTTTCCTCGCTGTGCTTCGAGGGAATCGTTCAGAAATGTAGAGTTTGGTTTGTGAAGTTGATGATGGTGAAACTAGAATGTGCTTCAGCCCGGGGGGGGGGGGTGATGCATCTCAACAGATTTGAATATCATGGAAAAAGTTTTATTTCAGCAATTCAGTTAATTTCTGCTTGTTTTGATGATTGTGGCTTAAAATCAACAGATAATGAAAAATAAATTCTCTAGAAATGTTTCAGTCGACCGATGCAGTGATTTAAAGGCCGATATGATTATCCTCACATCAGTTAAAATGTCCCATGGTGTGTACTGCAACCGACTTAAAAAGGAAACTTTTACTAAGAAGACATTAATGCTTGATGGTAAATGGAGGGGGGGGTTAAAAATAAACATGTGCTTCATTTTTGTTGTAGTTTAGCCGTTAAAGGCTAATGAGTCGGAGAACGGGGCTGAATGCTTCGTCTGATAAAATAACATCGACGTCAGCCCGTCGATGTGTCGCTTTGTCCATATAATAATGTTGACCTGCTAAAAGATCCTGTTGACTGTTTACAGTGATCATGTAGCACCGCCGAGGCCTCAGCGGATCCATGTACGGCTGAAACAATGAACCCATTATTGAAATAATTATCAACATGTTAGGTAGTCAGATCGTTAATTAGCATAAAAGCTGTTTGCTGAGAGAATAACCCAATTACAAAACCCTACAAATATAATCTATGACATTTTTTCCATTTTTATAATTGCATGTATATGTAGCTACCGTATTTTCCAGACTATCAGCTGCCACTTTTTTCTACGCTTGAACCATGCGGCTTATGCGAAGGTTGCCTGGGGAGGAAATCAAAGAGGGACGAGCACATGCTAGCAGAAGCACATGCTAGTAGAAGCACATGCTAGCAGAAGCACCTGCTAGCAGAAGCACCTGCTAGCAGAAGCACCTGCTAGCAGAAGCACCTGCTAGAAGGAGGCTCGATGGAGAACTAATGTCCTAAATTCCCACATTTTGTTACATTAAAGTTGTGGAACTTGCAGTGAGCCAATAAGCTAACAGGAGCTAGCATTCTTCATCTCTACTCTAGGGGCCATATGTGGAGCTCCCCCTAGAGGTTTGGTGGGGGACAGCTCAGTAGCTAATGGTGCGCTATGTTCTATAGTCCCCTTCCTGAGGATTATGGTCTTAAAATATAATTTTGTCTCCAAAAATCTCATGCAGTCCTCAGTAATAATTAAATATTGGATTTTTCTGTGCTAAAAGCCACAATCATCAAAATGAATGACCTACAGAATCCACCACAAGTTAGAACTTTTTAAAAATTGACAAGCAAACTAAAGACTTTTATTGTTGAAAACATCTTTTTAGTGATATTCTAATCCATGGAGGTGCTCCTGTGTTTGGCGTCATGGAGGGAGGCCGGTTCTGCTGCGTGGAACGATAAATGAGAAAGAGGTCTGAGAGTCTTTCAAATAGAGGAGTGCAGCAAGGCGCCCCTGTTGAGCGGCTTTGGTTTAGGTTTAAATAAAGGTGAAGTGCCTGTTGTTTGGGATCCGTTGCTGTGTCTGCTGAAGGTGTTCGCTCTGCTCAGCTTCTGGTGTCTCCATAGCAACAGCGGGATCAGAGTCCAAACAGTAATGTGCGCTGGGGGTGTGATTCTTGTAAATTTATATTTTTTTACTTCTTTTCTTCTGGAGTTTGGGCCTTGAGCAGGAGAGCGACGTCTCGCAGGTTGGAATGAAAATGAACGTAGAAACTGAGGAGCTTAAGCAGGTCGTTTCAGAGGTTTTTCATCAAAGTGAAAAGAAATCTGTTTGCAGTGAAAGCAACCAGAACATGTGATTAAAAACTCCTTTTCTATCGTCTCCTTTGGGTTTATGTCAGATGTTTGAACTTTATGAGTAATTTCTAACCCTTCTGGGTTAATGTGCTTTATTGGATCAGGAGTTTTCTGTTGGTCTCAGCAGTTCTGACCAAAAAAGGTCACAGAAGGAAACAAAATTATTTGGAGAGCAGCTGAGCGAAAAGTTGGCCTTCACATTGTCTGTCGATGCGTTATGACGCCTGCTGCTGTAGCGTGGCTCCGTCTGCCACGGAGTATCGTTGGACCAGCTGGACGATTTTCAACCAAAGCTTCAGGTCGCATCGTTAAAACTTGACATGTGCCCTGTTATACGGAGCAGATAACCTAAAAACAGTCCTGTTGATCCGTTTTTAAGGCCCTGCTGGCTTCAATATTTACTGTGTTTATTTTTAACTTCATTTGGATGAACTTGGTTCACAAAGTACCATTTATTCCTGTAAAGAGAAAATAGAAAACATATTCTACAGGCTAGCTTGTTTACCCTAACTTTGCTAACTAGCTAATGTTAGCATGACTCCTATTTTATATGATTACCCACAAGAACATAAAAACTAACTGTAATTTATTCTCCTTTATCTTGTGTAATTAAGTAATAAGTTAGCAAAAAATGTTATCGTAAGCTAGCGACCTAGCTTGGGAGCAGATAAAATAAAACAAAAGCTTAAGTTTACTTAATTATACTGACAGCTTATCTTTATTATATGGATGCCTGACAAAAAAACAATTACAGGAAGCTTATTTTATGTTTTTATGATAAATAACAGCATTAAATTGTTTATTATGGTATACATTGTAAACTAGCAAAAACTGTTTATGAATCGAGAGCTAGCTTCAAAACCATCAAATCCGGACGTCTCGGCTAACAAGCTAAGAACTTAGCTCGTCGTATTTAATGGTTAAAAATCAAATCCATCGCTAACAACTTTAGCCTTTTCAGTTTTCCCTGCTAGATTCACAAACAGAAGATTAGCGATCATTTTTAAATTTCTTTACAACATAATAATCCTTCCGGTTCATGACTATTTAAAGGAAATGTGTGGAAATGGACATTTAAGAACATGTGATCCAGAAATGAAAAAAAGTATTAATAAAAATGAGGTTTTAAAAGTAACTTTACTGTTTTCTTAAATTGTATCCTTTTCAAAACATTTTTCTCTGTGTTTTTATCATGTTTTACATTTTTAAATGTATTTTTTCACATGTCTCTTAATCTCCAGAAATGGAAAGACTGTGATCTTTAAAATGCAGTTTGGAAAAGAGAAATTTGACAAAATAAAAAGTGGAATGAACAATCTGAGAAAGCAGCAAAGTTTCTCTCAAAATCTTTCTTTGATTAACAAGTTTTATTTCTTGATGTTGTTTTTAAACGTTACCAAACATTAATGGAACAAAATTCACCCCTTAGTTTATTATATCGCTTTATATGCATCAACTGACGGGTTTCACACATCATTGGAACCGAAGGACGATCAGAGGAAAAGTTACGCAGCTGTTTAAAGAAGAAGCAGCCGAAAGGTCCAGAAACCTTAACACAGATTCTAATGTCAGTTTTATGGCTTTTTGTTTGCTAGAAAAAGCAAAAACCTTTTTAAAAACCTGAGAGAAACAGACCGTTTTAGTCTTGTGACTGAACTATGTTGCTTTTAGAAATGTGACTTGTTAGCAAATGATGGAATGTGTTTGAAGAAGCAGTTTACCGTTTAAGAAGGGATTGCTTCTCATAGCGAGTTGAAGCCGTTTTTAAAAGACTGCCGGGGTGACGGGTTATCATCGGTTCACTGGAGCCAAATCCGTAAAACACAAAACTTGAGGTGCAGCAGTTTGTTTGGTTTCTTGTGACGACGAAGACGTAGGTCAATGAGGAGACAGATGGAGGCATTTCTTCATCACTATTAGCTTTGAGGGAAACGGATCAGAATAAAAGGACTGATGACAGAAGTGCTCTTAATTTCCTTTAGCCCAACGTCAGCTTGAGTTCTTTACGTATCCATGGTATCTTTCTTTTTTAAGTTGTTGTGTGATTTCATCTCTAAACAAAGTCGACTTTGATGAACTACCTCAGGCTCTCGGTAATATTTAGTCACCTGCAGGATGAGCTTTCAAAGGTGTGTGAATAACAGATTCCATTATTTATTTATTTGAACGTGTACTATTTGCCGGTTTCAAGCAGACTTCTAGTTTTGTACATTATGTATACTTCAGCCCGAAGTAAAGAATTATTGTAATGTTTTCTTTTTTGTTTTGTTTTTTATTACATGTGCAATACCTTCAGCAAACTGTGCTAGTTGTATGTATAGGTTTAGGATTGTTAGCGTCTCCTGAGGGTAAAGAAAATGTTTGGTACTGTTCATCCATGTTTTCTTTTTTTCTCTGTTTATATATTTGATTTTATTTTTTACAAAAAAGATTGATTTTTATTTGTGATCTGTTTTATGGGTATAATGTTGCGTAATCTGTCACACCCACCTAAAAAAAACAACCTCTGTCGGGTTTGAAGGAAAGACTGACGTTTCCTGAATAACTCGGGTCAGATGGATTTTTGATGTGGGCTGTATTAGTATAAGATGCACAAAAAAAGTGAGTAAATATCTAGGAGAGGTTGTACTATTATACTACGGTGCTGGTTTGTAATGTTTGCCAGTGAATCCAGCCATGCTAGCAGAACTCCTGGATGTTTGCGTCCCGAGCGGAACCAGTGGAACAGGTGCACTAAAAGGATTCATGCACTGGGATCTCGTGATGCCGCCTCTAAAATATGGAAAGAAAATCTACTGCAAATAAAGAATTACACTTTGCTCAGTGTCTGTATGTCTCGTTTCTGTTAAAACTAAAATCACTTTAGCTTTGGTTTGAAGGTTTAGCGGAACCACGATTAAAACGTTCCTAAAATGAATGCAGCTTAAACTTTATTTGTATTGTTTCTTTACACTAAAGAAACAAAGCTTTAACATGGAATAACTTCCTATTTCTCTAAATACGGCATAAGAGAAGGATGTATTTCCCTGTATCACTCTTCACATTAGGAAAGACGAGATCCGTTGAATCCAGGAAAGCGCTGACCGATCGTCATAAAACAGGAAATATGAAGTCAAGCTTACGCATGTTCTGTCGGGTGAAGCTGGAAAAAGAGCAGCGAAGGTCGGGAATAATAAAGTCTTTAGGAGTGACATCATGAAAAACAATCTTCACAGACATGGAGCGAGCTCTGCATTGGAGGACTTCCTGTTTTGGTCAGATGATGCTAATAGCGTTAGCTCCATGGAGCTAACTCTGCATCGAAGGACTTCCTGTTTCGGTCAGATGATGCTAATAGCATTAGCTCCATGGAGCGAACTCCCCATCGAAGGACTTCCTGTTTCGGTCAGATGATGCTAATAGCATTAGCTCCGTGGAGCGAACTCCGCATCGAAGGACTTCCTGTTTCGGTCAGATGATGCTAATAGCATTAGCTCCGTGGAGCGCACTCCGCATCGAAGGACTTCCTGTTTCGGTCAGATGATGCTAATAGCATTAGCTCCGTGGAGCGAGCTCCGCATCGAAGGACTTCCTGTTTCGGTCAGATGATGCTAATAGCATTAGCTCCATGGAGCGCACTCCGCATCGAAGGACTTCCTGTTTCGGTCAGATGATGCTAATAGCATTAGCTCCATGATGCCCGTCTGGTTTTGGATCAGTGCTGGAATCCAGGAGCTGAAAATGGCTGCATGATCACTGATTAGTTCCAGTTAGAGGTGGGCGGGGGGGTGCTCCATTATTCTCCAGAGCAAAAAACATGTTTTGTAAATGAAAAGGTTGTATTCTCCAGATCGTAATCTCCTCCCTTCTGGCGGGCTTCCCTCTGGACCGAGGAGGGAAAACTCATTTCTCTTGGTGTTTATTGACGTTAGCAGCATTTTTATTGGTCAAAAGCGAACGTTTGTATTGGGTTTGAAGGGAAGAGAATGTTATCTGTAAAACAGAGTTTGAGAAGAATTCGATTCATAAAACTATCAGAAAACGAGAAATTAAAATCACAAAATTTGAGGTTAAGGGAAAAAGACTGAAAATTACACTTTTTCTTTTTGGAGGAGACAAAAAAAATCTAAGAAACAGCAAAAATATTTTTGTATTAAGCTTTTCAAAGTTTCATTACTAGATTACATTTTTTAAATTTCCTACTGATGTTTTCTTTGCCCGCAAAAGTAATGGCACAAAATTCACTCCACATCTTTCCCGACGGTCAGCTGATCTTTAACCGTTTAACATCTTTTAGACACGAGTTTATTAATGTGATGTTTTTTGTTCTTTAAAGAACTGACAGATTCAGACATGTAGTGAACAGAAAATCTAATAAAATGAACAGAAGTGGCTAATGTGACATAAAGGATACAAATAATTCAACTTTTTTAAAGTTTTTTCATTTGTCTGAGTATTTGGTGAAAACTCTTCAGTCTTTCATAACTTTAAACCCAACTGTTAGCTTAATGTGAGACATTAAATGACTTTATTTAGATTAGACCAATTAAGATATTCAGATATAAAACTGTTGAAAACGCTAAGGCTCATATTTTTCTAGAAAAACTCGACACAAAGGTTTGAAAATCAGACTTTTTATTGTAAACCAGTATCCAGTAAAACAGCTGCTTTCCTACTAAACTGATAAGAAAACTTAACTGCCTTGTAAAATGATTTTAATCACGCTGAAGTTTAACACAAACATTCGATTTTTGATCCAACATAATTCAGGTCAACCTTTGTGTCGCGTGATGGTTCTTTATTCACAGATATGGTCGTTCATTACAACAATAGGAATCCATAATAAATAAGCACCATAGATGAGAAGAAGAGTCACATAGAAGCACCTGCCATTGCTTACATCCCATAAACCATGAGAAGGGAGGAGGGCATAAACGCCACAGCCTTTTTGATCCTTGTGTTTAAAAAATGTCAGTGTCAAACTGGAAGTTATGAGGCTCTTTAAGAAATACCTGCTCTTGGATGTGTTTCTGATTGGTGACATGCTAACAAAAAATGCGTCACGTCTCACAAACGCAAGTTTAGCTTAAACTGGGCCAGTCTGAGGTGTGAAAGTGTCAGATTAAAATGGCAGAACCAGCCATAGAAAGCCTTCAGCTCCATGTGTGAAGTAGAGCTGGAGCCTGATGCTTTAACTGAGTAAGAAAGAAGGTTCCTGTCTTATGTTTTTATTACAGAGCTGGTTTTGATGTAATAATAATACGTTCTGATGTAAAACTTTCATTAACTTCACAACTAATGAGAATTGGCACCATTAAGGCCTTCAGTAGCATCAGGCAAATATTTCAGAGAAAAGGCAGGCAGCCACCAATCAGGTCATATTAGCACCACATCTGAGGATCGGAAGCCGGCGACATTCTTTTTTTTTTTTTTTTTTTTGCTTAAAAACACGTTCATGAAGGCACAGCCAGGAAACTCCATTGTTTCTCTGAGGGCAGTGTTCAGCTTCATGTGCCAAAACCAACATGGCTTCCAGGCCGGCCGTTCTGATCCCATGTGAGGCGGTCCAGCTTTGGTATTTATTGTGTTGAATGTTGCAGTGGAAAAGTAGTTCCCCTATCAGATTTCTTCCGTTTAACCTGAAATGTTTCAAGTTTTAAAAACCATACTCAGCACAAATGTATGATTTCTGATGATGATTTATGAAACTACAGAGGAAAAGGATCAAACTTGGAAAAGTAAGGCCTCTCTCTGAATGCACCAGAACCAATCTGTAAAGGAACAAACGGTTTTCAGTTGGTTGCATGGATTTTGCCCCTGGTATATTGAAGGAATATTAACGTTGCCATTGGACTCACTGTAGAAACGAGGCACTGGAAGAGCCTGAGATTTAGGCAGCTATGGCAGAAGACCCCTGTATATTAAAAACTGATCTATCATATTAACCTTGATCTCAGTAACGTTACTACTGTAAAAGGTCCATTCAGCCAAGTTATTCAAAGATAAACTTGTCTTCTTGAATCTGATCAGGTGTCGGGATTTTTTAAATCTTCAGCGTGTGGTTTTCTTGTCTCAGCACTTTTAAATTTCACTTAGCAACAGCAACTTATCAACTGACACTGTGCCATAAGAAAGTACAAAAACTAATCCCAGTTAGCTATATATATATATATATTAAATATCTTTCTCTAAAGTTCAAACTTTAATTATTGGAGTGAGATAAAACTGCTAAGGATGAATTTTAAGTTAAACAACCAGTGGGATTTGGTGAATGATGCTCAGTTTTAATGCTAACCCCTATTAGCAATAAAAGCCAATAATTATTAGCTAGAGGTATACTCTGTGTTTTCTACTTTGAAACACTGCAGCAACATGTTGTTTTAAAGGGTGGTAATAAAGGTCTGGATGTTTAAAGAAACCGTTAAAAATTCAAACATTTTTTGTTTATCAACTAACCCTTAAAGAGTATAAAAAACAGAACCTAGCTAGCTGGGGTTGACCTAATCTAGCTAAATCCAAGTTAACAACTTTTTAATCAGGTTTTGTTTATTTGTTTGTTTTCTGTGCCTTTAAAGTAGTTTTTTTTGGATTTTGAAATGAAATTAAAACCATCCTAAACAGTTAAACCGTGAAAGACCAGTGAAATTTAGCGGATGAGGCTCAGGTTACAGGCTAAACCCTATTAGCATTACAAGCTAATAAAGTAGAAGTAACATTTAAAGGGACTCTGTGTTTTGTACTTTTAAACACCACAGAAACATGTTGCTGAAGGGGCAATAATATAAGACAGAGTGTGTGAAGGTAACACAATTAGTCAGAAATGGAAATAAACAGTTTTTTTTTTTTTTTTTAGATTTACCACTTTTATATAGAAGGGATTTAAAATGGGCTCTGGTTGGAAACCAGTAAGAAAACTGAATTCTGACTTCTAGAAAAATTTTAACTCCACATTTAATTTCAACACAGTTTGAAACCATTGGTCATTAAATAAATAAATTAACATGAATGCCTGTTTTTTTCCTACAACCTGGTATTTACTGAGGTGGTGAGTTTTACAAAAAGGGTTTGAAAACCACTGATTCAGAAGAGAGAAAACTATTGCTTTAAAATGTTGTGTTGACATAGATATGAATGAGTGATCTGCATCACACTTGAGGTTCCTACAATGTTAGTACTAGAAAGTAGTGATAGAAGAAGTCTGTGCTGCCCGCTAAGCTTATGGAAAGTAATATTTCGATTTCCTACTCATGTAACAGGCACCTGAGATATGTTTGACTCTGTCTTCCCCAGAAACATAAGACGTGTGAAGGCGATGAACGAGCTCCAGTGAAGCTCTATATGTTCAGCTTCAAGCATGCAGAAGAGTCGTTATCTCACGGAACAATGAGAACATTTACTGCCTTCAGCATCTCAGTCTGTTTCCTTTAATTCACTAGCAGTTAATCTTTTAAAGAGGCGTCCAGCTGCTCAAATAAGGACTCCAGCAGCCAGACTGCAGCAGACAGCTACACGGCTGCTGTGTTGAATCAAATGTCGCTGGTCCTTGAGCCCAGAGCGAGGTCCCCCAGTGTGGAGAAGAAATCCTCCATCTCCTTCTCTAGCAGACGGTTCCGGTTCTCAGCGTCTTCCCGGGCCCTCTCAGAGTTTCGGAGTTTGATCTCCAACATGCGCTGCTTCTTCTTCTCTTGCTCCATCTCCTGTTCTAAGTGCTCCAGCTGAGCACTCAGCGCTGTGCTGGACTCTTCCAATCTGAAGGGATGAAGCAGAACAGATGAAGGCTTGAATCAATGGACTGCTAAAGTTCCACAATTAAAGATGAGTTGATCATTTTATTATTCATTCCCGTGTTATATTTAAATAACATAAAGAAATAAAGATAAAATCAAAAGATTTTCAAAAACATAAAAAGTGATAACTCCAACAGGTTTCAATAAGCTCAGCAGTACAGATGTAAAGGCAGCATTAATGCAGCATTTCAAGATTTTAATTTAGTTATTGCAGCTGGTTTCAAAACATGAATTTTGAAAAGTCCCATTGGAAATAAAGACAAACAAACTGATGAATAGTGTATTATTGAGTGCTTGGGGACACCCAGAGGTAGGACCAGCTAACTACATCCACTCAGTTACATTCACTTCAGTAAATGTGCAAAGAACTTCTATTGTTTTATGTAGTTTTTAAAAGTTACCATGAAGACCTCAAGGTTAATGTATATATATATTAGTTTTGCATTTAAAGGGGATGGCTCCAGGTTTAACCTCCTCATCACTAGAGAACTCACTCACGCTTGCCACCTTTTGTTCCTTACTGTTTGCTAGCCGGTTAATGCTGATGCTAACCAAACATTTCACTTTAGTAACATCTGGTGGTTTCTGAGCCCTCAGCTTCCCTCAGTCATCACCAATGTTCCAAAGTTTGACTCTTTTCTTCTCTTTTCTTGAATCTGGGAAATGTAACCAAGAGAAGAATCCATTTCTCAGTTCCACCACAGAGCTACAAGGATCGAGCAACGTTCTGTTCCACATAACAGAACCTTTCCTGGTCGGCATCATAACCAGAAGTACAGTCCTGCTCAGCCTTCTTGGGGGGGG
>JAUZNJ010029835.1:0-15175 GCA_034780135.1 Jordanella pulchra
AGGCCTCTCTCATCTTTTTAAGTGGGAGAACTTGCACAATTGGTGACTGACTAAATACTTATTTTCCCCATTGTATAATCAATACTGTTTTACGATGCAGGTGTGTGGGGCTTTGTAGCTGCCCCGGAGTGTAACCATGTTCAGCACAGAACAATGACGTATTTTCCTAAGGCAGCTGTTAAGGGGATATTGTCTGGGAGCCAAAGGGTGGAAATCCTCAGATTGTAGAATCATTTGGGGCATTTACATAATGATAGACGGACTGAGATAGTTTTCATTTGGGATAAAACCCAAAAGTATCCTTGGTCTTGTGAGGCTTCTGAAATATTTTCAAATATAAATTTACAATCGTTGTTTCTGAATCATTTGCAGGTTAAAATATCAAATCTCACAGAAAATGTATGATAGTTACAAGAAGCAGTGGAAAAATGAGTTGATAAATAAACCTAAATTAAGGATTTATGTAGAATTTAAAGATTTCTTTTCCACTGAGGTTTTTGTTAAATCTAAATCAAGAAGAGGACAGAGGTTTCTCTGTGTACACATCTTAGAGCTGGAGTGCTGCCTCTAGAGGTGGAAGTGGGTCATTACAAAGGAATCCTTTTAGAAAATAGATTAGTGTGTGAATTGAATTTAGTGGATGACAAATTTCATCTTGTGTTTTATTGTCCACTGTATAATAGTTTAAGAAGTGCTTTATTTGTAAAACAAAAATCCATTATACTAATGCTGATATATTTTGGTTGGCTGAAGGTGAAATGTTGGGATAGTTGGCTGAGAATAAATTTTTTTCTGTAAGTAGATATTTGGAGCAAGCTTGGAAGATGAGATTGAAAGCTGTACCCTGTTACGTTGTAATACCAACTTGTACCCTGCGACATTGTAATACCAACAAGAATTCCTTCATATTATTATTGCCCTATACTTATCGGTCAGATATCGATATGTAAAGAAATGACTTATATCCACTAATACCGATGTAATTGCTAATAAATAATCTATCAGTAAATTCATTAAAGACAAAATCTGAAAGATTTTAAAGACTGTGAATATGTTTTTTCAAGAAACTACAATTGTTTAAATAGGGCAAAAAAGGCCTCGATGAAATGTTTCAAAGGAAGCCCTTAGGAAATCCAGCAACAAGGCGGGAGGGAGGGAGAGAGGGAGTACGAACGGGGCAAAGGGAGGCGACAGCGACAGCTCTCTGTCGGGCACACTAGGTTAATTTGCTCTTGTCAGAACGAGGGTTTTCCTTCCAGCTGTCCTTATCTTTGTTGTCCTCCTGGGTGCTGGTGTCAAAGCGGGAGGCTGTACGAATCCCGCCTTGGCGCTGTCACCTCGTCGGCTGCAGTGCAGGAGTGACAGAGCAGCAGCTTTACACTGTAATCCTCTAATTATGTCAATTAAAGAGCTGAAGAATGGAACAGCGGATCAAAACTGGCTTTGTAAAGTAGGGAAAGCACAGGTAGACATAAATGGATACGGAAAGAATGCCAAGAAAGAGACAACACTGTCAAAAGGAGTGCATGATCAGGTAATTGTGTTGTAATAGGGACATATTTTTTAATTTTCTAATGGCAGGAAATTAGTGCAGAGCAACTAAGCAGAAAGGCACAGAAAGAGACAGAAATATAGAAGCGTAAAATGCAAATTTCGGATGAGTGTCACGCAGGAGGACTTAGTGAGCCTTAAAGTGTTGTACATTACCTCAAATAGGATTTACAGCAGCCATAGTGAGAGATTAGTCAATCCTACAGAGGACACAGTCATGTTCTAATCTGGTACACTTCACCATCCAGCAGACGTCCACTGTTGTTACTTGTTTCAGCTTTGATAGCTGTTACTTATTCACAAACAAGAAGGAAAGACTCAACTGCTGGGAACTGACATAGATTCCGTGATCTGTGTCAACAAAATGTTTCAAATATTCAATGCTATACCTTATACAGGCCACTTTATTAGTTACACCTGTCTTGTTGTTTTGCTAACACTTATGGAGTATCAGCTGGTCCCATGGTAGCAATTTAATTGAACTCTTCATCTGGACACACTGAAAGCGACCTGCTAAATTTAAAGTTGTATTGTTCACATGAGAGGGTCAGAATTAGGTATAAACAACATGGCTGGATGGACACATACTGCTATGTATAAATAGTTCACAGTGGTGGTATTGTAAAGTTGTGCTTCCGTGACTTTAGGCCCTTTAGTACCAATTGAGCAATAGTCAAGCAAAACTTTGGAAATGTTCAATTCATTAGATAATGGCAAACTTTAAACATTATCACTACTAGTTTTATACCGACGTGCACCTGTATGCTGTACACCAGGGGTGTCAAACTGGTTCCAGAAAGGGCCGTGTGGCTGCTGGCTTTCTTTCCAACCAAGTAGTAACACACCAGACACCATTCATCTCATCAAGTCTCATTCAGCCTTAACCTGATGAATTAATGAGATGACTAGAGTCTGGTGTGCTACTGCTTGGTTGGAAAGAAAGCCAGCAGCCACACGGCCCTTTCTGGCACCAGTTTGACACCCCTGCTGTACACTGTCAATTTATCCTTATCTTTACAGATATTCACACCTTGGCCATCCTTAGTGACTCAAATAACAGAGTCTCACTCAAATCACAGGAGATTATTAATAATTTTGACATACAAAGTGCACCACACCCTGAAATAAGAACATGCGGGGCAAAGATCTAAAAATGCCAGATTGCCAGGCAATTGGTTGCAAAAATAAACCACCTATACCATCGAAACCAGAACGAGTAGGAGCATGGCAGCATTTCAAAAACACAGGGTGACGAACTACTGCTTGCATTATGATGCGAGGTTTGTGTTTACACTCTTCTTAGTGCAGTTCAAACATCACTGTTAGACTTCTGGTTCAATTAATAATGGCTGTGCCCAAAGATTGCCTTTACTCTGCTATCACAATATTTTTGGGGGGCATCAAGGGGTTATTATGTAGCATATGTCAGTTATAACCAGACTGATGTTTTATTCCAAGAATCTAGTTCATTTTACGTGAAAATTGGTTGGATGCTTTTGTTTGCCTTTAAACACCACAGTAGGGTTGGGCATTGAGAATGAAGCCGGTTCTAACCTTTCATTTCTCCCGGAATCATTCAGATTTATTCTTTTTTGATTCCTAGTTTTGATGGCCAGTCCGCCAACCAGAAACGGAAGCTGCCTAATACCAGCAAAGAAGAATCCACAGCATTGGGTATACAATAATCTGTTTGTGCTGCGGCATTCAAAAATGTAGCTTAACACTGAATAAAGAAATGACCAGTCGGCTATCTGCGATACTAGGGATGAGATTATATTATAGAAAGAATGGAACATTGCAGATATGATTAAACACTGTGTAAGTCAGTATGAGAGCCTCATCTCTGACCCGCTGCACCACTACTTTGCTAAGGTAGGTCCCTTGTGAAAATATCCCCCCTTTAAATCAACAGAGCTTTTGCAGAGAGAACGCAGCCTTTTTATACCCTTTTGGTTTTACTTTATGTATTAACAGATACCCGCTTTGTTTCCTACGCGTTCTGGATAGAATGAAAAACACTTGGCACAAACATAGATCTGCCAAACGTATGAATGATTCTAAGCACAACTTCATAAAATGTTTATTTTACTTAATTTCAGATTTACGTCAGATGAGGAAACCCACTAACTGATTTATGGAATATGAAATGTAATCATCCACAAAAGTAAAGCATCACTACTTCTGTCTAGTTGAGTGAAACTGAGGTATAGTAAACTATGCTGAGGATATAAACTCTGTCAGGATGCCTTCTTGCTGCACTGTTTTCTCTTCGAGCTCAGACACTCTGCCTAGCTCTGCACTGCAGTCAAAATCAGGTAAATAATAATTAGAAGTTATATGTCATACCTGCTGCAACTGACAGGCAAAAAAAAAACAAAACAAAACAAAACAAAAAAACACCACAGCAGCTGTGGTTAAAAGCAGAGCCCCAGACGACTCTGTGGAAAAGTAATAAAATGAGGGGGGAGGACAGAAACAATCCCCAAACATGCTTTTTCTATGTAGCACAAACTACTTTCCGGGTAAATTAAGATAAATAGAGCATTGCCTTTCATTGGTACCGATTATAGTTAGCTTAAGTAACTTTACCCACCCAGCTATGCTGGTGCAGTATGCAGTTCATCTAGTTATAGCTGTTTCCTTTGTTTTTAATGACCTAGCTGCATCAATCGTTTTAAGGCCTTGGCACAGCTAGCTTGAACTTCGGATCACTTCGGATTGAGTTTTCCAAAAGCAGCAAATGTCAAAGCAAGTGACTCGCTTCCCATTACCAATCATTTTGTGCTGACTTGCCAATTCCTTCATCCATGCTAAGATATAACAGCTGATAGGTATTAACATCATGCAATCAGGCAAAAAAGGTTAAATGCATCCAAAGAAAATGGGAAAAAATCTCTTCCTGTTAAAGTATTTGGTCTCTTGGTGCTTTAAGATCAGGACAGAAATCATGTCTTCCCCTTTTTGACAGTCTCTGGCATCTCATAACTACGCATTTCCAAACCTGCACCATTGATGTCTTGTTCCTAGCACACAGAAACATGTGTAATTAAAATTAGTTAATGCCAGCTTGAGATATGTGGAAAACACACAATACTAATGAATTCATCTGACCCAGATACAGTGCTAAAACTAACTGCTAGTTCATGTTTGGCGTTTTGACAAAAACTAATTATACTCAGACACTTTTAGCAGTTTTTTAACAGATGTGCTCACTGGCCACTTAATAAGGTACACTTCATCTGTACCATGTTGGTTTTAGACTTCTTTTCTTTTGCACTCAATAAGGTACACTTCATCTGTACCATGTTGGTTTTAGACTTCTTTTCTTTTGCACTCAGAACAGCTTTAATTTTTTATAGCTTTTTCATAATGATCAATTGGTATTAAGGGCCCCTTAGTTTGCCAAGAAAATTTCTTCAGTGCCATTTCACGACCTTAAGTAGCCTAAACCAATAACAGAAAGCAAGATACTCTCATGATTCTGTGGTCAGCTCTGGTCTGATTATCTGCTCATTTCCACCTGCCTCACTGCTATTCTAATCAACTCTTACAAGCTTCATCTGTACATCTGCCTTCATAACCATACCTTGGACCCGAGACTGACACCAGATTTTTTTGTTCGAAGCCCTCTGGTGAGACTTATCCAGAGTTTATCCTGCATGCCTGTTACAACCTGTTTTTTCCTCTGAGACCTAGATTTTGCCTTAGCCCCTGCCTGTTCTGTTTTTGTGCCTGATTGCTTCTGACCTTTTTTATGCCCCCTAGATTCTGTTTTGGAACTTCCTCAGTCATCTGTCCTTCTGGTTATGACCCCCGCTTCAGCTTCAACTCAGATTCTGGATCACGTTTTGGATTCTTCTAAGTCATCTGACCTCCCGGTACCGACCTGTACTCTGCCTTCCTCCCTGACCACGAGAAAAGCCATTTCCCTTGAAGATTTGGATCGTTCAACTCACCTATTGAGTTTAAGTTCGACTTCCTCGTCATTTGACCACGACTTCCACAAACTGATACTCCACCTGTTCCTCTGGGCATTCCTCCAAAATTCTCTGAGGTCAGTCATCTCCTTATCTCACAAACTTTCAGTTGTTCAGTATTGGACATTCACATCTATAATCTCCCTACAGATGAACCAGCTTTCATAAACCAAATTTCATTGGTTCTAACAGTTTTAATCTATTTTTTTTATTAGTTCACCGGTCTTAACAGGAGTACAAGGTGTGGCTCTCTTCTCCTCCTCACCATTTGCATATATTGTTTGTTTAGTAATGACCCCATCGACACCTTACCTGCAACCATGTCACTTTCAAAATCCGATATATCCTCTTTCTATCCAATGCTGCTCCTTTTGTAAGTCAACTCTGTCATGTATAGATGCCAAGACACAGAGCTGTGATTGGGCGATTATTGTATCTGACAAAGTGGCTAGTTATTGTATACATTTGCTCTTTTAGCACTCATAATGTTGGTAAAATTAAGATTAAGTTTCTGGTGCGGGGGTTAGGCTCTTAACTATTAAACCAGTAATCAGGACAGCTGTGATAGGAGGTGAGGGTATTTGAAGCGTGAGGTAGCCAAGTAAAAAACTTCTAACAGTGCATGTGAAGTTAAGCTAAAGATTTTCTAGTTTCTCTAGCGCTACCTTACTTAACAATGACATACACTCAGACTGACAAAACTGATCAGCTGATAATGCTTGGGTTTGTTGCTGATTACCATTTCCTTTAATGGTCTACCATATTATAGATGTATAAGTAACAATGGTCTATTGTCCATTTTAGATCTAATAAACAAGAACTTTGAAAAATCCTAGGAGATGAATACATATAACTCTAGTCCACAAAGGGCCGCCAGCAATTAAAATTGTTAAAATCGCTCAATGATGATTGGAAGATCTTTTAACTTTTTACCTTCATGCCATCTTAGGTTAGCAGCTCAGGTCTTTTCATCTTAGAAGAAAGATTTGTTGTTGAGAAACGTTGCTGTTAGGACTGACACTCTTACCTGTTAAAAGCATCATAGGGAATATTCATACTGCTGGTACAGTCTTTGAAACAGTAAAAGTAAGTAGCTTCACACCTTCAGTTTGCCTTCATGTGAGGGTTTTTAGACTGTATCAAACAATATCATGCATATGCAACAGATACTTCCAGGGCGAGAAAAAAAACACAAAGTCTTGGTGATTTCTGTTGCTACCTAAATATTCCACATAGCCCCACAATACATTTTTAAACATTTTCAAACTCTTTTGTCTAAGCGAGCGACATCTGTAAAAGTAGATCAAATGAGGTAATGTTCTATTTTCCCCAAATCCCTTCAAGCAGATTTCAGTTCAGTTCAATAATACTTTATTAATCCCAAAAGGAAAATCAGTTTTGGTACCACCCGTATAAGAGGACAGAAATACAGAAAGACAAAACACAGACATTATACATGAAGAGGACGTGGGGTCCCAGGCCTTGCTGCCTTGAAAGGTGCTGCGCTTACAGTTAGGAAAAGAAAAAAATGAAAAGAAAAGAGGGCTGTATGGTGGCGCAGCTGGTAGAGCTGTTGCCTTGCAGCAAGAAGGTCCTGGGTTCAATTCCTGATCCGGAGTCTTTCTGCATGGAGTTTGCATGTTCTCCCTGTGCATGCGTGCTCCCACAGTCCAAAAACATGACTGTTAGGTCAATCTCCCTAAATTCTCCCTAGGTGTGAGTGTGTGTGTGTGCATGGTTGTTTGTCCTGTGTGTCTCTATGTTGCCCTGCGACAGACTGGCAACCTGTCCAGTGCGTACCCTGACTCTGACCTGAAACGCAGCTGGAGATAGGCACCAGCAACACTCCTGACCCCATTAGGGACAAGGGTGTAAAGACAATGGATGGATGGAAAAGAAAAGAGATCAAAATGGGTAAGGGAAGGGCAAAAAAATCCTTTTTCACACTTTATCCTTAGCAGGAAACATTTTGAAATCACAGAAGCAACACAGATACAACACATCTTGCAGGATGAATGGTTTATGAGTTTGAGTAAGTGTGCTTGTGAGTGTGTGTAAAGTAAGTCCATGAAGCAATATTCCCAATCCCATTGTCCTTTATAAAATGATGTAGTGTAATGTTCATCACCAGCTTCACATGGACCAGGTTCACAAATGTTGATTCCCAGGTTATGTCACACTATACCAGATATACACCAACTCCAAAGAGCAGAAATCCTGTTATCAAAAATCTAGTTATTATACACATCTTCTACGCTCTTGACTGACATTATTGTCCGGCACAGAATATTCAATTTATGCCAGGAATTCATTGTGTATTCAGATAAAAATGTCCTATCTGGACAGGAAGGTTCCCCTTTACCCTGTCTCTCCTTTGAAAAGAAAATTGATCAATTGCATTGAGAGACTAGTTGACCAGATCGATAATTCAGTTTTGGAAGCTTTGGAAGATATGTAAAGAGATGCTCCAACAGAAGACAAGACAAAGAGCTGAAGCAGGGAAGACAGGGGAGGGTGCAGGAGACAGAGAAAATGCGTCCTCTTCCACCAAGAGCAAGTCAGAAAAGAAGAGACCTGTTTCACACCGCTCCTTTATGGTCTGTTTCTTTTTAAACTACAGCCTTACCTTACCAAAGGAATAGATTGTACCAAACTGACAGCTTGTGTGGCATACTACCCACAAAAAAATGTGAAACATAAATGCTCTCACTGATTCAGTCCTAATATGCTGCATTTACAGTAAATATGTTGATCAATACAATCTGTTGAATCTCCTAGGTTTTCTAAAGGATTTTTAATGGTGTTTTTAACGGTATTTTTTACAAATACTTGAGGCTTAAAAGACATGTTTTTTTAGTTTAATTACAACTAAGTCAAACATATAAACAGCTACAATTGTTGCTCCACCAGGAAACGAATTTTTATATCTTACCAATACATATGTAAAAAAAGGGTTTGCATTGAGAGCTGATAACTGTGGAGCAGTTCTTGATTTAATTTAGCTGTGTATTTTCAAGTGGATGCTGCTTCTTAAAACACTTTTAGCTTAACAGGTTGTTCTTCCTCTTCTACAACTCAAATGCATTGTGGTAAAATAAGGTCTAAAGTTAAAATAATTTGTATAAAATTAGGCCAGCTGTTACAGTCAGAAAAAACCCTGTTATTAGTTATTTCTACATTTTATTTCTCTTAAAATATCAAAAATCCTAATTATTGTTTGCTGTTATCAAATTGATTTGGACTCCCACAGGGCTGCCCTTTGTCACCGGTCCTGTTTATATCCTTGGACAGGATTTCTAGGCATAGCCAAGGGATGGAGGGGGTCTGGTTCGGGGACCAGTGGATCTCATCCTTTTTACAGATGACCCGGTCCTGCTGACTTCCCCCTGCCAAGACCTACAGCATGTGCTGGGGCGGTTTGCAGCCGATTGTGAAGCAGCCAGGATGAGAATCAGTTCCTCCAAGTCCGAGGCCGTGGAAAAAGGTGGCTTGTCTACTTCAGGTTGGTTCCTGCCTCAAGTGGAGGAGTTCAAGAATCTTGGGGTCCTGTTCACGAGTGACGGGAGAATGGAGCGGGAGATCGATAGACGGATCGGTACGGCTTCTGCCATAATGCTGAGGCTGCACCAGTCTGTCGTGGTGAATAGAGAGCTGAGTAAAAAGGCAAAGCCAGTCGGTCTACGTTCCTACCCTTAGCTATAGTCATCAAATCTGGATCATGATTGAGAGAATGAGATCCCGGATACAAGCAGCAGAAATGAGTTTTCTCCGTAGGGTGGCTGGGCTCTCCCTTAGAAATAGGGTGAGGTGCTCGGTCATTAGTAGAGCTGCTTCTTCTTCACATTGAGAGGAGTCAACTGAGGTGGCTCAGGCATCTTTTTCGGATGTCCCCTGGATGTCTCCCTCGAGAGGTGTTCCAGGCACATCTCACCGGGAGGAGGTCCAGGGGATGACCCAGGACACGCTGGAAGGTGGAAGGACTATGCCTCTCGGCTGACCTGAGAGTGCCTTGGGCTTCCCCCAGCAGAGCTGGAGGAGGTGTGTATATGTATATATATATATATATATATATATATATATATATATATATATACACATCTATATATATATATATTTTGTAATGCTTACTCATTCTGTTTCTTTTATCTACTGGGATACCAAAAAGAGTGTTTTTATCTTGTTCTTTGTGTCTAATTGTTATCCCCAAATGTTTTTCTTCAAAGTTTTGGCCTGGAAATGGGAAATTATTTCAGGCACAGTCCTCCAAAAGAAAAATAATGAGATAGGAAATGTTTCAGTGTTTGAAGCAGACTTGCTGCTAAGTTTTGCTGCTGTTTGTCTCCAGGTTCCCTCTTTTCTTTGGAATTCTGATGCATGTCAGCCATCAGCAGCTGTCCCCCAGGAGACATTCCTCACTGATGACATCATCTCTCAGCAAGGGACATTGATGGATCCTTCGCCATTTTGGTTCCTGTGGTTTTGATAAAGTGTGGAGCAGGTAGCTGGGGGAAGGAGTGAGACAAGGGGAGGAGGAGGAGGACTGCCAAAAACACGCAAAGCTCTTTGTCAACGTCAGGGGTGTGCACTAAGGGTCCCAATGCAGCCCAGACAGAGATTAACAGCGGAGAGGATAGTGGAACTACTGTGTGTGTGTGTGTGGGGGGGGAGCATGTGGGTTTATGTTTGCAGCATCTTCAGATAAATCAAATAATCTCACTATGCCCCTATCTATTATAGAGTGAAACATTTCCTCACAACACAGTGGCTGCGATGTGAAATCACACCTTCCTGTCCTGTGATTGTGTTCCACCCTACAGCGCCTTTCGCCTGTGAACCAGGCCTGAATAAAAAGTCACAGGTGGGGTGGGGGGGTGTTCAGGTGAGGAAGGAGGACAGAGGGAGTCTGTTGCTCTCTTTCTGAAAGTCTCTGTTCCTCCTTCAGTTTTGTCCCACTTATGTGTTAAAGCAGGGATGGACCAGCAGGGGTCTCGCTCGGGGGTGCTTAATGTGAGCTCTAAACGTTGAAATATAATTTCACTAGATGGGAGCATGTTCCTGGGCAAATGCACATCACAGTGTAAATATATACAAACGTGGGTGTAAGTTTACACACCCATTGCCAAAGCCTTAAAATACTGTGTCTTTTATTGCAGCAGAGGGGCCTCATTTTTAAACTTTTAAAAAATCCAATCATGAATTTTGAAGACTTGAATTTAAATCTTCACCATCATCTCTGTCGTTACAAGGAACAGATAAAGATGTAGCTCCCTTTAGTGAGCCTTAAATTAAACCTCTTCAAGAAAGTTATTTTGTGATTTTTCTTACTGCTTCCTTACTGTGGACAAGCAGAACGTATGGAGAAATGATGACCACAATGAACCAAATTTGATGGAATTTGGTCAATTATATTTGCAGGATTTTTTTTTTTTTATATCTCGTAACATCCAATTTAATATGGATAAGATGAAGGTGAATAAAGTCCAGCCAGGCCAGGGCTATAATAATTAGGTGGTGTCACATTATGAGCCCAAGCCAAGATACCCTGGGTCCTTAAGCAGAGTGTTATTTGAGCGTTTCAATATAAATTAGTCAGAAGTTTAAATGACTGAACTTACAATTAATCAAAGATATTTTGGTCATTTTTTTAAAAGAGATTTAGGTGTTAGGAAACCAAACTCTCACTTAAGGAAAATTTCACTTGTCCTGCCAATTTCTTAAAAATTTCAATAACATTTTTTTAATTATTTTGAAATATTTCAATGTAAAAATGCTGAGAAAGATTCGTTTTTAGATCTGTGAGTCCTCATGTGGTTTCAGGGCCCTAAGTGGCATATTACATCGTGTATGCCTTGAGCCTTCTTTGACACATCACATTTATAACCCAAGGAAACAGAATTACATGTTCAAATAAAACTATATTATCTACTAATACTCTACATTTCTAACAAAAAAAAATCTTCATATATATATATATATATATATATTTATATATTTCTTCAGTATAGAAAAATGTGCACTAATGAAGGGTTGGATTAAAAAAAAAGTTTCGTGATAATATGGTACTGCAGTCTGTTTTAAAGCTTTTGTATGTCTACCGAGGGTAACAACAAATTTCTCCTCATCTGCATGTATGTGAATATTATACTGAAAATGCTGTAGACCAGCAAGGACAAGAGAAAGATGCAAGGCCTGCAGATGGGTTTCTGTCAAGGGCGAATCAGAGCTGTCAGAAAGCATCAAGCTGCGTTACCATGGCAGCGCTGCTCACACCAGTGAAGGTCACAAGATGAAGCACGTGGTCCCCTCCTGCTGGGCGGTTGTCATGGGTGACACACAAGTTAACCCGTAGACATGTATTTGGTCTGCAGTAAGAAGAGTTGCAAAGAAAGAATGTGATTTATTTTCCACCATGTGAGGAGTGGATATCACTTTATGGTACCGTGGAAACCAGATGATGTAGCAGTCCAGACAAAGTTAAGATCATTTTGTTATACAGCGAATTTGATTAGTGGGGTTCTTTAAACAGCAATGATTTATATCCGTCTAAACATGTTCTATTTTTGCACACACCCTTACTCATCTGGTGACACACACATACACACTTCCCAGCAGGTTCACAGGCTCATTAGAGTTTTCCCAGCTGTCTGGAGAGGATCTGTGGGGTGTCGCCATCACTTACCTGAACTACACAGGGGATCCAGCATCATCAGCCACACACAAACACACACCGTGCAGTGAACAAACTTGAGCTCAAAGCGATGCGTATTGTTCCATCCACTGGGCTGACTGTTTGCTAGATGATGAATGTCCTCCTCTGCTGTGTGCCCTCTCTTTGTTAATAGAGTGATAGAGCCACAGTGGCACTCTCAGCTCAGCAGCCCTTCTTATAGCTGCACCCAGGAAGTGGTCATAAATAGGCACATAAAGCCATAAAGTCCTTGGCATTGCAGCAGGGTCAGAGAAGCTTTGTGATATTTCTCTCATAAAGAAGCTGCTGCTGTAGCCGGTTGGCCTCAAAAGGAGTCCTTTATCCTGGCTCATTTAAAAGAAAGAGGAAGATTGTAATTTATTGATAATTTATTTTTATACAGAACAATGGTTTTCCGTAAAATAATTATAGCTCCCAGTCATACAGTTATTAAATATACCACAATGACCACCTCCCCTATCTTGTGTCCTTCCCTCTGATGCATAGACTCCTGTTCAATCCTAGAGGTGTGCTTTGGTATGCAACACTAAAACATTTGCACAAGATCCACTCAGTTTTAAAAGGTGTGAGGTGAGACACATATGTACTTCTTTGCATGGCATATTTCAAATTTAAATAGTAAGAGGTCTGGAGAATCAAACAATCAAGTCTATAACTTCAGCACACTGAGGTATTTTGGCTTTGAGGCATGGCACAATGTCCCTCTGAAAGAGACCAAAGTCATCAGGAAATACTGTGACTTTGAAAGGGTGCACAGGCTCAGTAGGAAAAGTCAAAGAAACATTCATATGGAAGGACAGGTGGTTACCAAAAGCATCACACTGCCTCTACTGGCTTCCCTATACTCCAAGGTGTTTCCTGGGGCCAAGAATGCCTGAATGTAGGGTAAAGCACTTTGGAGCCTCACGACTTGAAAGTTTGCTCTATTTTTATTATCTATGTTTTGACATCTTCTAACCCAGCCATCACAATTTGTCCTTTGTCAAACTCATGCAAACCCTTGCTATGGGTAATGTTGTCTTGATTCTGTCATTTCTACTTTAAGAATAAAATGAATACTTCCTGCCTGATAAATCCCTTTTACAAGCAGGCACAACGGTCAACTAAAGTTTGATTGTCATGGGTTATGTTTACGTGCTTAAGGCTGAAAGTATTGTATAAGCTTGGCCCATGAGCTTAGTCGGTCAAGTAAACCACCAACCCAATACCTGCCTCTCTCCCTCTCACAAACTATTTGCCTGAAGCAGTTTTAAGCCCGAAGCTAGATTAGTAACAGCTGATGATTGATGCAGAGGGAACCGTCTTGAATGACAGATGGCCAGAAATGTTTTAGTTCGTTGTTTTCTGCTTGGTATTTCTGCTGCGTCATTTCTACACACAAATCAGAATGCTGCCGACAAGACCACACAGTAATGTTTTGAAGATATTTTAGTGCTGAAATATTCTGCAGTTAATACTTTTCTCTGGTACATGCAGCACATTTTACAGGGTTGTTTGACTTACCTGTAGGCCAAGCAATAACTGAGCTATCAATAGCAATGTCCAGGTCCTGGTTTTTGGGACATGTTCATTGACTGGTATGGTCCAAATATTGAATATGCATAGAAGTCAGTAAATAGCAAGGTCTGACCAAAATACCTAAAATACCTTGATAGTAACATGTTAGTGAGAAATGAAGCTACAGTAATGCATAGCAGTTAAATACAAGTTAATTGAATGCATTAGGGCTTAGGGTTATATTTGAAAGCAATCAAAATGATAATAATAAAGGGGGGTACAGAAACTTTCCAGTATACCTCAAAGACTGACTGGATATACAGTATGTTTACATGCATAGACGATTCTTTGCTGTTATCTTTGGTTCCATTAAAAGAGATATACATGCAGAATACAGCGGTTGAAATAAGTATTGAACATGCCACCATTTTTCTCAGTAAATATATTTCTAGAGGTGCTATTGACATGACATTTTCACCAGATGTCGGTAACAATCCATGCAACCCACACATACAAAGAAATCAAACCATAGATGTCCAGAAATAAAGTTATGTGTAATAATGTGGAATGGCACAAGGAAAAAGTATTGAACATGTGAAGAAAGGTGCAAAAGGGCATGAAAAGCCAAGAGACCAGCCAAAATTTCTCAGTAATTAGAAAGCAATCCTTCACCTTGTCATTGCAAATTAATATGAGCTGGTTCAGTCTCAGATGATAGCCTATAAAAAGGTGTCTCTGGTATTACAAAAGAAACATCTCATGATGGGTAAAAGTAAGGAGCTTTCTCAAGATCTTCACAACCTTACTATTGCTATTTCATAATGATGACATTGGTTACAGAAGGATTTTTAAACTTCTGAAGTTCCAGTGAGCACTGCTGGGGCACTGCTGGGGCAATCTGGAAGTGGAAAGAACAAAATTATACCATAAACTGACCACACCAGGTGCTCCTCACAAGATTTCTGACAGAGGAGTGAAAAGAATAATCAGAAGAGTTGTTCAAGAGCCAAAGACTTGGCTTGTGGAGAGCTTCAGAAAGACCTGGAATTAGCAGGTACAATTGTTTCAAAGAAAACAATAAGTAATGTACTTAACCACCATGGCCTGTATTCACGCTCACTACACAAGACTCCATTGCTGAAGGTGTTTTGATTTCCTAATGGTTTTATAAATGTTGAAGCTTGTTTAAAGTTTGCTGCACAACATTTAGACAAACCTGTGAAATACATAGTTTGGTCATATGAGGCCGACATTAAACTCTTTGGATCCCACAATACACATCATGTTTGGGGTCAAATGACACTTCACATCACCCCAAAAACACTTTACCATTCGATAATCCCAGGACCAACCACCGGTGCCGCCTGTCATGGTGGGTTTCAGAGCTCTAACCCACATGCAGAACACCACACGGAAGCAGGGAAAAAGTTCAACAGTTTAT
>JAUZNJ010029836.1:0-15172 GCA_034780135.1 Jordanella pulchra
AATAAACTGTTGAACTTTTTCCCAGTATCCGTGTGGTGTTCTGCATGTGGGTTAGAGCCCTTAAGCCCATCATGACAGCCAGATAGTTTATTTGAACTATAAGGTTGCATTAAATAAAAATATAGTGTAGTATAGTATAATAGTGCGTTTTTTTCAACAGTCACTTTCACTAATAAAAAGCCGGTAAGTTTAAAAGTGCATTCTCTCAGTTGCAGATGGATTATTGGCCGCTATCAAAAAGTAATGTAAGTTCCAGGAAAGCACCTGGCAAGTTTAACCTTGAGGGAAGCACCCATTTGGATTTGTAAATTATTAAACAGTAAAGTATTTGATAGCTTTCAAAAAGTAACCTTTAGTTTCTAGGTAAGTACCTGTCAAGTTTTGGAAAATATTTTGATCTTTGGGGGGCACATATTAGGTTGTGCAAATTATCATCTAACCTTTGGAGAAGAAAACCTTGAGAGAATAACATTGAAGTTCCAGAAAAGTGCCTGGAAAAGATTTTTAAAGCAATATTTTATCTTTAGGAAAGTGCCCGTTCTATAACTTTTCATATAAACTATAGTGAAGAATTCAACATCTTTCAGAAAGTAACCTTAAAATTGCAAAAAAAAAATACTTTTTTTTTCATTAAATAGGAAGAGCTTGAGCTTCCATCTGATAGTTTCAACTCAACATGGTGGACAGGGATTTTATCGAGCAAGCAAGAGCTTGTTTTACAGTGAAAAGCCGAACAGGTTGAACTCTATGGGTCCACCCGATTCTCCAGAGGCAGAACCAGTTTGGAGAACACCACAGACTCCAGGAGTCTGGATGATGGTCAGATTTAGCACTACTTCCTGTTATCTAGCTGGGCAGAGAGCACCAGTGCTGGGGAGAGGCAGTTGTTGGCCGGGGTCAGCACTGGAGCAAGGATGAGAAAGGAAGATGAATCAACTGTCCTTAAAACAGCTTTAAAAAATGCTCTTAAGAGTATTCCTTATTTCATCCCTCTAAATCTCCCCTCCTACCACGGACACTAACGCCCCATTAAGTACTCTAAATTATCCTTAAAGCTGCAGGAAAGCACTCGGACAGTTATGAAGATATCAGAAATGTTTTAGAAAGGATTATGTTTATTTTGCCCAAGAATTATTTTAACCCCCCTGAAAACCTCCAACACAATTAAAAGCTGAAGAACCAGTTTGGAGAAGAATTGGTCTCCATCTGTAAACAACTTCAACCTCCCATCATGTTGTATTTACTGAGCCTGGAAGTTTTCTACTTCTTTCATTAAGAGATTTACTGTAAAATGTTTCCTTCAAAAAGTGAAACTTCTCTGCAGAATATTGAATTGTTTTCATTATTAACAAACGAATCCTAATTAACCTGGTCCATGTGGGTCATAACTCATTCAGCTCTGCCCGTCGGTGTGACCTTCTAACCAGCTTCAGCATGGAGCCACTCATGAGGTAATTAGTGCAGTTTGCAGCCCAGCCTCTATTCTGTGGAGGAGGGAGGTTAATCCTGCTGTGTCAGTCTGACGTTTTGAGATTTTCTGTTGCTGTTAGTTTGATAGTTACTTAAAAAGAAATGACCAAATGCTAGTCCCTATATTTACTGGTTTATCAAATCAGTCTTCTTGCTGGACTTTTATCCTAATCTAGTTTTAGGATAAAATACTCATGGGGATCCTTATTTTTGATGCTGCAGCTACTACTTCCTTCTGAATTATTTCAAAGCTCTGCAGGGTTTTTGCTCCCATTTTCTTCCACCCTCAGGATGCATGAAGTCGACTCTTTAAAAATACTGACTCGCTTCTTTGACTAAAGTCTGATGACACAGAGAAAGGCTGTGTTATCCGTTGTTCTGCTCGAGTTGAGGTGCAGAAATGTTTCAATTTGAAAAAACGATGGTTGATGTGGTTCTTTAAGATTCTGATAAGCTGTTCAGATCTGCCTAAAGAGGATCTAGGATTGAGTTAATGAAGATGATCTGCTTTGGTTTGGACTATAATATAAAAATCTGACCTCTGGGTAACAACTATATTAGTAAACAAAATGTTTGACTTTCTCACAATAGTTTTTAATGCCTTCAATTTACATCTTTAACGTACAGAGAAAACTCCTGCAAAGCTGCTATCAATTAAGCTCCTTGTTTTTTTCCAACTTTAAAGTCATGGATTTTTACTTCCTCTTAGTCGTATTTGTAGTACACATCTGTCCAGGTTTTCCAGGCCTCTTATAATGGCCACCTCTAACAGTTTATACAGTTAATATTCACATGTCTTAGATTTTTTCAGAATTTGTCACATTATGAGCATAAACTCTATCGTATCTTATACACAAAGTAGAACATTTATATCTGTAGAGATAGTTGGAATTAATTCCTTTTATATTTCTGTAAATCAGCTTAAAATACCTTTAGCCAATACTTGCTGTGCATCAGCCTTAATGAAAGGAATTAAACTGAACCTTAATTAGTAAATAATCCCAGTGGTTGTTCATGCAGAGGGTCCGTTCTGTTAACGTCTCAGAGGTTTTTTTAGATAAAATAAAAAGCAAACAGCATCATGAAGACCAGAGAACAGAGCCGACAGATCAGGGGGAAAGTTGTGGAGATGCAGCATTAGGTTCTAAAAAATATCCCAAACTGTGAAAACCTGCCGGGGCTCCATTCAATCCGTCATACATGAAGAGAGGATGGAGAGCGGAAGAGAGCAAACCATAGAAACAGCATAAAAGGCTCAAGGTTACTCTGGAGGAGCTGCAGAGGTCCACAGCTCAGCAACCATTAGGTTGGTTTTCTCTATTAAACTGAGGAAAAAAGGCAAGAAGCACTTTAGACTGAAGCCTCTTAAAGCTACAGTGTATAATTCTCACTGACATCTAATGGTCAAACGGGTACAAAATGGCTTCCTCATCACCTTTTTTGTCAATTTATGATGAGGTTTGTTTACATAGATAATTTTATAAATAGTATTTGTAGGATATACATTGCATATAGGCCTAACTTGCCTCAGTCACATTTGACGGTGATCTCTGCAGTCTGTCAGCTCTGTGCTCCCGTTTCTCTGCCTCCATAAATAAGAGA
This sequence comes from Jordanella pulchra, assembly GCA_034780135.1. Taxonomy (NCBI): domain Eukaryota; kingdom Metazoa; phylum Chordata; class Actinopteri; order Cyprinodontiformes; family Cyprinodontidae; genus Jordanella; species Jordanella pulchra. The sequence continues at coordinate 3,073 of JAUZNJ010029836.1, forward strand.
CTGTGTAATAATAAATACTAATTTCTAATGCTAACAAAGACAGAGACTTACAGTTTGTAAATGATAATAAATAACATATTTATCTATAATATATTACATTTCTGTCAGTAAATCCCTGTAAAGAGGCCCAATTAAAATCAAGAATATCCAGCTGCTAAAATTAAAAACCAGGGTTCATAGATGCTCTCAGCTCAATCTGACTTGATCTGTTTTGCAAAGAACATGAACTTTAGTTTCTAAAAGCTGGTAAAAAACGTGTATAAACTGACATCCAGCTTTTTTTAGCCAGTAAAGGCTAATCTAGAAAATGTTGAACAAGAAAAATGGAAACGAATAAATGCTTTTTTTAAACCCAAAGTGGTGCTTATAAATAAACGATCCTCTGTTCAACATCTGCATGTTTTTAAATCAGGACACATTCAAGTAACCTTGAGATTCCGATTCCTTGTGTTTCCATCTTTGTGAGCTTTTATATGATAAAGTGCCAGAGCTGGGATAGAAACATTAGGGTGGAGTGTGTGTATAATGGGTGAAGGACGGCGGTGAGGGGCTGAAAGGTGAGGATGAACTGGAGAAAATGGTTTTCCAGCCGTTATCGATCATAAAGCCACACTGGTGCCAGAAAACTGAGCTACTTTGTTTTAAGGAAAACTATCAGACATCTGAGCAATTCTCCTTGTTTTTTAGTCTTATCTATCGACGGAAAAATTACTGAAGAAATGGATCTAAATTATTTATGTACAGAAGAATTTCACACAAAGGATGAACCACTGAAAACTACTGTAAAAAATGTTAAAATTTTGACTTGTTTAAGTCTCTGTTAACAACAATGAACAACTCACAGCCAGAGTAGTAACTAAGGACCCCTTCTAGCTACTTGCATGAAATAAATGTGCCTTTATAGGTTCTACTGTTGCTCTGTTTTGTTTTCTGCTCATATTTCTTTTCACAAACCTAGTCATTAAACGTGATTCTATAAATATATTACAAATTGGTACAGCAAATAAAGCACTATATTTAAAGGCAGGCAACAAAACTGAAACAGAAGGACTGGATGATGTTAAGGCTTGGTTAAATAAAAACACAGTTAATGAGCAAAACTCAGTTCAAAGCTGACTTTAAAGTACTGGTCTCTGCACCCTCAGTATTAACCGTCTCAGAGGAAATATTTGCAGCCATTGTAATCGCAGTTTTATGCGTCTGGTACCTCGTTATAATTGCCTCTCCACTGCCCTGATTGGGGTCATCTCACTGCGGTTAATTATAATAATTGTGTTCTTCCCTCTTCATTAAGCAGAAATAAAGACATAATATCAATATCTCCTTCTCGTCTTTAATCGCTGGGATGTTTGGGTTAAGTAAAAGCACTGAATAGCTAAATTATTATTTTTATATTTCCAAAAAGGTTCAGTATCAGAGGATAAAGAACTATAAAAAAGTTTTAATCCTGATTTGTTTCCGTTGACGACAACAGCCACCTGCTTTTATTCACCTCTGTAATCATGCAGTGTGTGTATTGGTTGCGTTGTCCTGCTGTTTTCTTTTGGTGGCATTTTAAGTCACCATGGCAACACAATTTGCGAGAAAGAGAGGGCAAGAGGGTGAAACATCTCTGGCTTTGAGTGCACATAATGGTACATGTGGAGATTTTCAACTGCAGATCGTTTTTGATCGACTTAAAACGGGGAAAAGATTTTTCTGACATTTCCTGTTTTCCCAGATTTGTTGTTTAAATTTGACGAAGTTTTCAGTCCATTTTTGTGTCAATTTTAATTGATCATAAAGATTTTCTGTTTTAATTTACCCCAGTAGTGAAAAAAAAAACGCTTAACAAGAATAAATTTGGGTTAATTTATTAGAAAATTTGTTATCTTTGAGTCAATTTCTGCTATTAATGTTGAAATTATTCTTTTAGCAAATCCCTACAGATTCTAAAGAGCCTTTCTACTCATCCATAAAAACCGAACCCTTGAATATTTTAACAAATCTTTTCCTTGAACAGAAACACGTAAACTGACCGATGATAACACCTCCATTCCAACAGTTTACAGATAATCATTTTCAGCAACCTTTAGAACCGACTTTAAGTTTAATCTGTTTTTGCTTTTTATGAAAAGAGTTTTGTTGCCTTTCCAGAAAAGGTAGGAATAACTGTGGCAACAATCCTCTCAGTGTTTACCGGGTGTGAAGGTTTAACTCCAGGAAGAATAACTTCCTTATTTTAAAGGTCGAATTATTTCAGATCAAGGTTCCAGATTCCTGTTGGAGTTTAAAGCTACAATGAAAACTATCTGTTGTATTAATGTTAAACAGCCTTAATCAGACTGAAAGCGGTAAGGCATCATTAATATTCCCCTTAGAGTTCACAGTGTATTTTATTTTTTGTTTCCCCCTGTGTCAAACCTTACAGCTCTCAGGAAAACCTCTTCTTTTATGCTAACTTCAGGTCACAAACAGAACTTGAGTTTTTCTACTGACTGTTACTCACTTTAATAGGAAGAAATGTGGGCAGATTTTTCTCTAATTACCTTGTTTGTTTACTTAGCAGACGGGTTGAAAGTTAGATGGTTGTTTTGTTCAGTGCTGAAAAACCTTAAAGTGAATCAGGCTGCAAGATGGAGGGAAAGTAAAAAAAAAATCAGGAGGAAAGAGGAAAAAATGACCACAGAGAAGATAAATTCAGTATTATTATTTTAAAATGATTTTTATATTAAATAGAGGGTGTTTTTATGCTGCTTGTACAAGAATTTTGTTTTTTATTTTGGGCCCAGGTCCTTGCAGCTGAGGAGCCACATCCCCTGTGCTTCCTGCATGCAGCCGATTTGACCTGAAAGCAGAAACCTCCTCCCTGTGATGGGATGTGACAGGTCAATCTCTGCTGCTGTGCACCCCATCGCTGCCCCTGAAGACAGGGAGGTCCGTCTCCCAGGTTGCCACGGATACCAACAGTCTGGCACGGCAGGGAAACACCACATCCACCTCCTCTTTACCCGCTGAAGGATCGAGTCTGAGAATTAATTCTCCTTATTTGTTCCTCCTGCTCTGCAGCAGGAGATGGAGGCGATAAGACTGACGGTCGCGATGCAGCCCTGGAATCAACAGCTCCGCTAATGTTAAAGGGAGATGATGTATGCAGAGGTGATGACAGGAGCAGGCGCTGCAGCACATTCACCTCCATATGGGGTGACCATCAACCACTCAGCACCAAAACAGAGCTTTATATCAGCTCACCTTGCAGCGTCCTGCTGCACCTGCCTGAAGCACACAGATAAAACACCTGAACCGAGTCGAACAAGGACACAGCCGATAAGAAAACTCATCTCTGCTTCCCTGCCTCATTAAATTGGTCAATTATTTATTTCAATTCTTTCTCATAAACTCTGGAACATTTCTGGTGTTCTTGGTTAGCATCCAATCTAGACTTATTCCTGATTCAGCAAAGGTGAATCAAATAATCGGTTCATTATCAGACCTCTGGAAAAGTCAACGAGCAGCAGAAGAAATCTCAGCTGTGTGGAAACAGGAGCATCTTAAACCTGCAGGATGTCGACCGCTGAGAACCAGAATTAGCCGCCCCTGCAGCAGGAAGTGAAAAACAAAAAAAATGTAATCATGACTCTGAAAAGGAAACTGATCATGTAGTGAAGAGTTTTCCCTCCATGATTTCTTCATCCTCAAACCATCACCATGTTTGATTCACTGTTAAAGTGTTCATTTATTAAATCACTGTTTGCCTTTAATAGGAAGATCTTTCAATGACAATTAAGATAATTAGATATTAATTGAAATAAGATATAGAAAATGTTTTCCTTATTTTCAACATGTTTTATTCTGTTGGAAAATGATCTTACTGACCTGCTGAAATGAAAACAAAATACATTTATTTCAAGAAAATTGTATTTACATTTCAATTCTAGCAGTGCTGTCAGGAGAAGGTTCTCGTTCTGAAATGAGTTCATAGATCGGATGTGAGCAGATTCACATCATGGAGACGTATCTGGATATTTCTGAGCTCCTGGATGAGATGAGCAGGTTCATGTTCATGGAAAATGTCTCACTGTGGATCTTTGATTAAATCAAACCTTAGAAAATCACTTTTCAAGAGTTGAAGAACGCCTTCAACTCTTGCTTGTTGAGATTTTTTTGCCTACTTCATGTCGTCAGTCAGGTTCTAACTCAAAGATTTCTTTTTTTCAATCATGTAGTTAGTGAAAACGAGCTCAGCTTTTCAAAGTGTTAACTGGAAAAAAGGACTTGTTTAATCTAAAACATCTAAAACAAAAAAACAGAAGAGACATCAGAGGCAAAGACTGACGGCTCTGTAAAAACTGAAATAAAACTTTGGATTCTATTCGAGATATCGTGGCCAATCTCTGGGTTCCAAGCTAACAGCGGGGCCCCTGTGATTGGATCTAATGAATCCTGCTTCGATGGACGTTCATGTGAGACCAGATTAAAACGTCCGCCTCTGTCGTCTGGAAGCGAAGCTGTGATCTATGCTGCTCGGGTCCGTCTGGCTCAGCGAGCTGCTCTCTGATCCCAGTGTTCCCAGAGCGTTCGGACACGGCCGCCCCAGTGATTGATGGTGCTATTCTTGCTGTAGTGACCCGTTACGTAAAACCCCGTCAGACCCTAAAAATAAGAGCTGGCTTTCCAGGACGTTCATTGTTTGTTTTAGTTCAGCAGCAGGAATCTGAAGCCCCCCCCAATCCCATGAGCCCTCCCACATTAGTCACATTAGAAACGCCACGTGCAGCTGTGGATGAAGGTTATTGATGTTTGGCTCAAAGCAACAAGGGGTGGGTGGGGGGGTTCCAAACAAACGGGAACCAAGCAGAAATCCGATCAGCAGAGATTCAGAGAAAGTATAAAACAAAAGTTTCATTTGAGAATATTCCCACATGTGGAACAAACTGAACATAATTATGCCCCAATAAGGTGATTTATTAAACATTTCTCACTTTAAGCCTCACCTCATTCATTTTGTCTATTTTCTGAGTTTCTTTCACTTTTCAATCACAAACACAGGAGACACTAAGACCTTCAAAAAGCAAACATGACTCTAAGCTTCATAAAGTGTCAACATATCCATCCATCAATCATCAATACCAGTTTATCCTTCCATCAGGTGAGAGGTCGTGGACTGGTCAGTCACAAACACACAGGATGATGCACTCAGTCAAAGCAGAGACCAGTTAAAGACAAAAGGTTTCATTCTGGTGCATTGGTCCCAATCTACCCTTCCTTCTCGCTTCCTTAGTGAAGGGAGGAGTTAATTCATGCATCGGGTGCTTTCCTGACACGTTCTTATACTGTTATGTGCCACAGGGTGGAAACACTTTGGATTTCATTTCCATGGCGACCCTCAACCTGACATATCACATTTGTTGTAAAGCAGTCGCATCTAAAAGCAGCCATGCAAAAAAACCTCCAGCTGCACTTAAAATATGATCAACGTCAGCAGATTTCCAACCTGGGAAAAAATAAATGTATACAACCAGTTTACCGTCCCAGTCTTCCCAACAATCCGCGATCAATGGAGCCAAAGTCTCAAAAACTGGAGCGCAAAATGATGCAAAACTACAGACACTGTTTGCTTCACCTTCCTTTTAATTCAGTTGAAAAGTTGTATTTTTAAAAAACCCAGAAAAATTTTGACGGCAAATGAGAATTACCAGAGAGAGAAGATACCTGTGACAAACGGCGACACCTGTAAAACAACGACACCTAAAGAGATCAAAGGCTGTTTGTGGTTTTAATTTCCATTTGTCTGATGTTGTGCTTCTTTAGTTTTTATCCAACAAAGAACGAGATTCTTTTTTATTTATTGTTTGTGGCTGTTTTGTTTATTTATTTGGGATATTCAAGATGCCTTCCAGTTCCAGAGCTCTTTAGAAATAAAATTTTATTAAAAATTGTCTCAAAACGAAAACATTATCATTTAAAACCATCTTATTGGGACAGTTTATCGTCCAGCAAAATCCCCTCTGATGACGAGAATATAAAAACCCGTTTAATTTGTTATATGCCCCATTTTAGCACCACAGCTTGGTCAAAAAAACAGCATCAGTTAGACCCAACCTCTCAGGGTTAAAAAGGGGAAAACATACGATTAGATGTCTTTGTTTGGAACACTGTCGGTTCCTGATGTTGGCCTCCTCTTATTTAGTCTCTGGTAAACCTTTCAGCAAACCTGCGGCTCCTCACATGAATAATCGGCTCCATTAAGGCAGGAAACAGAGACGCATTCATTGTTTGTGCTGCTTCCCTTTGAAAACACCGTAATGACACCCGACAGTGAATCATGAGCGCATCAAGCGTGTGATTAGAGTCTACGGCGTGCATTCTGACGAGGCCGCCGCTACTCCACAGCACCGTTACTGCTGGCTTTGTTTGGGTTTTTTATGAAGCCTGGTGTGTGATGGTCCCGACAGAAAATATGACGCTTTTATTCTAAATGAATGGGAACAGATCGATCCAAACAGCTTTGTCTATTTGGTGACCGACTGGTAAAACGCTGCAGACTTTAGTTTCACAATCTCTGTAAAGTTGCAGGAACCGATCGACAAAACAGCCTCCAAAAAACACTTTGCTTTCAAAATCTGCAAAATTTAACCTGATATCAGGTTGAAAACCCTTTTTATCTGCCCTGTTACCTGATAGAGCAGGAAAACACGTCATCTCTCAGTGACCTGGGTAATTTCCTGATGCGTCCCAGTGGAGGGAGGGGTTCCCTGGTTAGTGCTGCAGATGGTCCAACGCTCGCCGAGGTCACCTTCACCTGCAAATGTGTCCAGAAAACATACAAAGATGCATCAGTTTACTGCTGTGCCACATCTGGACAAATGTGGAGCAGAAAATACCCGAGCTTAAGCTATGATGTCAGGTTTTGGATCATTATCATTTTAAGTCTTAATGTTTGATGTTTTCTAAACAGGCTTTGGTGTGTTTTTTCCTGCTTTATAGTCAAGCTAAAGAAGAATTTTGTAGAACCTTGTTGTGGGAAAAATCAGTCTTCTATTATTCTATATTACATATCTTTATTTATCCCAGTCAAATCATTCACTCGGGTCTTTTCCACCTGCAAGGCCATACACTGTCTAGTTGTTTTGGGACAAGAAATAATCCTCCCATAACAAGCCCGTTCTATTCTCAAAACATCGCACGTGTTGTTTGCTCACCTTCTTGTTTGTTTTGATTCTGAAAAACCTTCAGACTCCAAGTTAGAGTGTGGAAACTGTTTCAGACCAGAAAAGACCTGAACCTCATGCTAGGATTTTCTGTTTGTTCTCATTTCTTTGCAAAGAAAGAAATAAATGCCACCTGAGTGAATATACCCATCGATCGCCTTTATTTAACTAGATGCCTAATACTTTTTTCTCACCTCAACCCAATGGGTGTCCACTTTTAAGAGTCTGACTTTTTCATTGGTCACAACACTTTGAATCCTGCTGCCTTATTTTAGTGAAGTTCATTCAGTTGTCAGTAGTTTCCTCTCCCTTTTAGTTCAAAAAGTGCTCACTCACTCACATCCAATCGTAAAACAGGTCTCTGGACAATATATTTCCCACTAAACTCCACAAACTATCGAGTTTCTACAAAAAGACAACATAACTACAAAGCAACTTGAAACTGTACACAGAGAATACCATGAACCAAAGACAGAAACAATCAAGAGGTACCTCAAGGCTGTGTACTCGGACATCTGCTTTTATTTTTTTGCATGATGCTACTTGGTTTGATCAACTCCCATAATGGTATGAAGTGTATATCACACATTTACATCAGTATCAAATCATCCTGTCAGCCGCCCCTCCCCCTCCGATCACCTCCCTGTAGGATGTTATTACCTCCATGCAACATTAAGGCTCGGCTTCAGGTTCACGACATAAAATAACGCCTTATTTTAAATATAGCTAGAGGCTCAATTTATTGTTCATTAGACGCCCTCAGTCTTGGCATACTGGACAAGCAGAGATCTTAAAAAAAAAAAAAGAGGTACAGTAACTTTACAACATTTCAAACGATTCGATGGTAAAAAAAATATATATTGTTAATTTGTACAATAAGGTTAAAGCAACCTAGATTAAAACACACAGATTAAGACAGAATATCTTTAGACAGAGACATGTTTAGTTTATATCGTTTTTGTTTTTTTATGAAACTTCAATATCAAACTCATTTTAACTCGACTGATGATTATATTTTCTAAATGAAGAACGCTATCTAAACTAACAGCCCCCCGTGTAAAAAGATAATTGCATTGGTAACAACTGCATACAAGAACTGGTGATGACTGACTATGCGCCTTTTTAATAAAATAATAGTTTTAATCCAGCTGAATCATGGTCATTTTCTGAGAGCACAATACATAACTTAAGGCAGGTTTTCACATCCTGATCCAGAAAGTAACTCCAGGAGGAACGTCTTCTGAAATTTTTTGAGATTTATCCCAGGGTTTAAGACTTTCCCCCCATCTTTAGAGGATGAAATATTAACATAACTTGGCATCTTTCTTTAAAGAACATTAAAACATCAGGCATCTGCTGCCAGACTGGGAATCTCCACAGAGACTTTAAATTAAAAAACATCTGGATTAAAACCACAAAGTGTGATCTGGGGTAAAAGCATCAGAGCAAATGACTTAAGGAAGCTGAACAAGCTGATAAAGAAGGAGGGCTCTGCTCTAGGAACTCCTCTAGAACCTCTGGAAGTGATTTTACATAGAGGAGCTCTTCATAAATGTTAGATGCTTTTCTAGATCCGGTTCAAGAGAAACCATTGCAGAGGATCCTTCCTGCCTAAAGCCATCAACACCAATATCTTGAAAAAAGGCCCTATCAGTTACTGCAGAATTAATTAGGCAAGGCAAGTTTATTTGTATAGCAATTAATTCCCCTTTGAGATCATTAAAGTGTATTTGAATGAATTGGATTGAATGTCAGAAATCTCGTTGTTCCTTATCTTCACTTTGCTCCCAAACTGAAGGTTTTCTAGAGTTTCCTGTATTTTTTTTCTAAAAGTTCAAATTAAACCAAACTTCAAAGTATTGATACAGAAGGAAGATCATTTAGTGAAATACTTTACTGAAAACATCTATAGACCCCCATATTTTTTTTACCTTGAATAGAAATAATTTTGTTTTTGTTCTCCATTTGTAAGTAATATCTAATATCTAATAATAAGTACTGTCACTTGATCGTTTTTTTTTCTAAAATCCCACACAGTAATAAAAGCGTTTATGCTGATATTGTATCAGGTCATTATCGGTATCGTTCAGTACTGGAAGCTGAAATATCGGTTTTAGTTTAGTTTATTTAACAGATACAAAGACAACCCGTTGTACAGAAGTCTGATGTCTGCATCATTGAGCTTAGAGCAGAAGCTAATTCGCAACACTTAGATGGTTTTACAAATTAAAGTTAAAAGTGTAATACAGTAACATTAAGACACACTGATACATGTTTACAGAACTAATACAGCAAAGATAAACACTAAACAAACAAACTAAGAAAGGAAGTAAAGAAAAGAAATAGTGGTGGTGGATTTTCAGAAAATGGGAAAACTTATGAGATTTCCGGTTCTTTAGTTTGGTTCCTCCTGATGATGCTGATCAGGCGAAAGGGTCGACCTGCTGCTGCTCTGCAGTCTGTTCAGGCGCTTAGTGGTCCCAGTGTCAGTCCGTTAAGATGTTTAATTTAAACAATGTTACAAATAAGGAAACTGGTGAACAATAGAATACATTATTTAGATAAAATGTCACAAAGAAGGAACCTTATAGGGTTTTGGTCTGAGACCTTAAAGGCCTTATTGTAGAGGCGTTCTAACGGTTTAAGTGTTGCTGGGCTAGTTTTTGACTCTCATTTGGTCAGATGGCTTTTACCTGATAATTAAAGCAGCTGATCCCAGATCAGTCTCTCCTAACAAAGTTAACATGAAATCGAAAAAACAAAAAAAAACCTCTGGGCTGTAGCGGCTCATTCATACTGGAGAGTGGGATTTCACCAGTGGGGAGGTGTCCCACTTTCTGTCCTGCATTCATTTCATTCACGTTCTAATTTCCATCTTACATCACTTCAGTCTCATGTATGACGCGTTTTTTACTGCAGAATTGGTTCCATGATTCCTGTTCATAAAACTGTTCAGCTTCTCTGTTTTAAACATCCGAGTATCAAGAGGTAATTCTGAGACAGAAAGGGGAAACCAACAAAGCAATGCGACGCTGTGATGCTGCTCTATAAAATAAACCAGAACGTCTGTTTACAGTGAAGCAACTTTTTGATGAGGAAAGCAGCAGATGTTAAAAGACAAAGCAAAGATCTGAATTATGTTTGTCAAATTAAATTATGAACAAACCCTCAGATTCGGCTGGTTTGACCCTAAATATTGGTAAAAATGAGAATCAGCTGCAGTCCACCAAGTTGCTGTTCATAGCTTCAGCTCTGCCTGACCCAGCATTCACTCATCACTTCTCCTATCCAACTCTTAATGACCCAAAGCCACACAGTTCAAACCTCGGGCTCTTTAACATTCATTAGGGTGACAAGGAGAACTTTTTTGGGGCTGGGAAAGTCATCTTTGCTCTGTTTGGATATTTCAAGGGACGGGGTAAATCCCAGAGGTGGTTCAGACTGTCCAACCTGAAGACGACGTGGTCTGTGTCAGAGTGACCCATGGAGGCTAACGTGTTAATATTCTATTGTATTAGACTATAAACTAAGATTATTTAAACTAATCAGCCTCATCAGGAAGGATGCACCACAGAGGTTTCAAGCTGACAACTGGTGATTGTTAATGTGAGTGCTAACAGCAATGAGCTAACAGGATGCTGGGAATGAGCTGGCGCAGCTGCAGGCACCTGGGGTCGGCATTTCAGCACGAATCAAAAGATTCAGGCCGCAGTAATAATACAGAGAGAAGATGAGTAAGAGCAGTTTTAAAGTGGATTTTTGGAAACAGGAAGAAATGAGCCACATTCCTTTTACCCTTAAAGATATGACAGAGTTAACGAGCAGCAAAAACTCGTTCATTTTAATGTCTGCTTTGATCAAACTCTTCATTGGATTCAGATTCTTTTCGCAGCCAACAACCTTCAGGTGTTTTCCAAGGATCTGAGGTGATTTACTGAAATTTACTGAAATCATCCAACAAACCTCCTATCAAAGTTTGAGCTCCATTCATTTCCCATCGACTCCAAACAGCTTCAATGTTAAAAAGAAAAAAAACCCACAGCATGATACTGTCTGCTCCATGTTGTAATATGTCTGCCACACTGAGTATTTTTTAGAAGGTTATTTTTTGTCTTTTCTGATCAGAGTTCCTTCTTTCTTTCACGTGTCGCTTTGATCTCCAGACACCAAAATGGAAACAGAACTTCACCGTTCTATCAAGGCCAGATTCGTTTAGGATACGAGTCATAGTATTAAACGTTAACAGACTTTTAGCTGTACTATCTGCAGTCATGCTCTCCTGGCTTGTTTATTTAGAAGTTATTGTCTTGGTTGGTCTGCAGCTGGTTCGCCTACTCTTCATGTTCAGATGTTGGATTTTAAAGAGCTCCGGGAGACGTTGAACGCCTGGATTATTGTTCAGAAACTAACCCTGCTAAAAATCTCTACGCCATCAACGTCATGATGGTTGTTTTCCCGTTTTCTCTAACAAAACTTTGAGACTTTCACATACCTGCTGAGTTTACTCTCAAGGTTCAAACACATTTTTGTATAAAAATAAGTTTGAAAGTTTCCAAATGTCCTTTTCAAAACAGTAAATACTATAAATCAAGTCGTAGTTCAATTGGATAATATTAAATGGAGTCCATGTTTATTAATATTCTAAATCTCATAGTTTTTACATGTTTTGGTTTATGTTTTTTCAAAGAAGGTTTTAGCATTTTCTGAAGTTTACTGAAAATGGTGAATAAATCTGATAGAAACCCGTCCGTTGGAATGGATATGGATTATTTTATTCAACCTGCATATGGTGCCAAACGAAAAGGGACACAAGAACCAAGGAGAGTAGAACACAAGGAAGGAAGGAAGGAAGGAAGGAAGGAAGGAAGTAAGGAAGGAAGGAAGGAAGGAAGGAAGGAAGGAAGGAAGGA